>VDFB02346304.1:0-31417 GCA_007258455.2 Sequoia sempervirens
TACTGAAATTTACTTAGATCTACAAACTACATTATCTTTCATGTAAGGGTTAATGTGATGTGAAATCAACTATATTTTTTTTTGATTTAATGGCATAGTAGTATGTGCTTGTATCAAGTTGGTGAATCTGATTTAAAAGGAAAATTAAGATATTGAAGGTGCATACTAGTTCTCAAAGGTCTTTTGAGTTCATCTTTCCCTTTCATTATCAAACTTAAATTAAAATATACATATATATAGATATACATAAATATTCATATTGAACCATAGATTTTTGGCACCAATGCACTTCTCTAGCTCTTCTAGGGTTTTTCACTTAAAACGATAGAGGTAGGGCCAAAAATACTAAGGGGTTTATTCAAATTATGTTATGTGTGATGTTATTTAATCTAAATGAAGTGAACTAAATGCAATTAAGTGATCTATATGACTGATTATGAATGCAAAACTAAGATTTAGGCTATGTTGGAAAATGTAATGTGATATGAAAATAATGAACTAAGAATGAATAAAATGCAAAACAGAGAGAGAGGTTGAATTAGAGTGCACCTAAGAGTTGAGGAATGTAGATAGATGCAGATACTATCACGAAATTAATGAAAATCAACTGATTAGGACTCATTCACCCGGGGTGGTAGATTAGTCCACACTTCTAGTGATAGCTGTCGAGAACAAGTTTCTCCTTTGTCGGAATCTAGAATCACGACAAAACCTTGATTTCAGCCTTAAAAGGTGGGACTCATTAGAACAGTGGTGAATCAATCCTCTCAAATTCTAAGAAATCGAGACAACTCATACAAGACTGATCTAGAAATGCGCTTGTGTCGGAGGTGCCTAAGTCAATTATCTGCGAGGAAGCAGATGAATACCTTCTCAAGCTTGAAATATGATTTATTTGACTTGGAAGCACCTAGTTGACTTGTTGACCAATCTTCAACACCCTAAATGCTTGTTAAATCTACATCCATGGGTCTAAAACACACACATGGAAGGGGAAAATGGTTGAGGGTTAGCAAATGGGGTTTTCCTTGGGTGAAACCCACTTTGGTAATCAAACCCCTTAATAAACTAATGAAATGAAGAATGATAAACAAATAGCATGCAAATGGTATCAATTTACGAAACCCTTGTTGATGAAAATCTGAAGTCATATCAATAGATGCTCCAAATGCATGAATAGTGCTTGATTTGATGTTGTAAGATGCTTGAATACTTGAATGTGATGTGAGATTAAATGTTTGAATGAATGGGGGTTGAAATGGATGTAAAAACACTTATTTATACAATCTTGTGCCTTAGTAACCCATTAATACCTCATCACAGGCCGACATCAAGTGATTTTGAATAAAATCCCAAAAGAAAATTTTAAAAATATGAATTTGGAGCCAAGGGGGACTCATTGGCCACCTATGGCGAATGGGTCCCACCTAGGACTTGAAAATGGGTGTCAGGAATTATCCTGTATTCAATGTTGTTTGTCAGGCTTACATTCAAAAATACACTTAATTAAGGCTTATAAGGGCATAAAGGGGCCAAATAAAGCATAAGAAAGGTGTAAATAGTGAAATTGTGCCTAGAGAAGCGTGAAATCTTGTTACAAGACCTTACAACACTTCAAAATAGGACTTGATTAGTGATGAAAAGGTTATTTTTATAAGAATTGTAATAAATAGAGTCTAGAAGAGTGTAGAAATGTTTTACAACAATTCACAACACCTTCACAAGATGTCATTATTTGAATTTTAGTACCTAAATATACATGTTCAAGTCATATTACAACATAAAATTAGAGCAAAATAGACCAAACATCATGAAGCAAGGCCTAAAAGACCATGAAAATGACAAGGGCCCATTTTTCTACAGTGCACATATATATATAGATAGACATATATATTCATATATAGATATACATGTATATGTACATATGTGTATGCATATATGTGTGTGTGTGTATATATGTATATGTGTGTGTGTATTTGTATTTATGTATGTATGTATATATGTAGATATATATGTATGTATGTATGTATATGTATATGTATATGTATATGTATATGTATATGTATGCATATATATACATATACATATATACAAATACATATACATTTATGGATATACATATATGTATGTTTGTATATATGTGTGTATGTGTATATGTATATATATATGCATATCTATAAATGTATATGTATATATGTATATATGTATATGTGTTTGTGTGAATTTTATATATATATATATATATAATAGTGTAGGAAATTGCATACTTTACAATTTCACACTACATGATGTCCTCTCTTTTGGCTCATGATATAGAAATAGTTTAAATTTAAAATTTTGACACCAAAATATCTCTTCTCAAGAAAATTTATAATGATCTTGGGTTTTTAAGTCCATTTTTTTTTAGATGAGAATGTTATGTGCTGATGTTTGTGAGACATACTAATGTCCTGTCAAAATTTATGATTCAAGGGGATGTTGAAACGTTACATTATTGGGAATATTTTAAATATAATGCTCCTCTGTGGTAGTCACACTTGGTATAAAAGTCATGACTTTATATTCTGTAGAAATAAATATTTCTTTCTCTCAAATGCTCATACTATTCTTTGGCCTTGGCTCTACAACTTTCTTAAATGTTTTCAAGTTTTGAAGCAACAACACTCTTTTGGCACATTGCATGTCATTTCTTAATGATGTGATTCAGCAAGATAATAGTAATGTATCTTTACAGTTTACTTTGGAGTTATTTGCAACTTCCTAGTTAGAGATATCTTATTTTGTTCTCTCCTTCTAATTATTAGAAAGGTTTTCTATGCTAGCAGCTAGATATCTTTGGTGTTAGCATAGTATATTTAAATTTATCATCTAAATCATTGGAACTATAGCTTATTTTAATCAATCTTTATCAATATATATTTTATTAAATCAATCCTAACTTCTCAGTTGCCTTATCTTTTGCATCCTGAACTATCTCAATATTATCTTCTCATTATTCCTCAAATTCTTCGAAGGAGGGACACCAACTTCACCTTGATTTTTTGCACCTTGTGCATTAGTATTCACCAGAGGAGTAGTATCCTCATTTTTCTTTACATCACCATTGGTCATAGTGCCCTTGAAAACTGATAGATCTATGTCTTGAGTAGACACATTACCTATATCTTGCATTATAATGTCATTCGAAGAAATTTGATCCTCAAAATTCACCTTAGCCATCTTCCTTTCTTCAAGGATCTTGGCTATATTTTCATCTTACTATTTCTCTTATTCTTTTTCTATCTCGATAACAGATATTGATTACACTTCAATTACACTGAAGATAGCTTCTCCTTCTTGTAGTCCATAAGGTCCTACCTTATTTTTTACCATATATATTTTTCTCATTTGTGCTTTAGAGATTAGGCACTTGTGGATAAAAAACTTCATTGTGAAATGCAATGAGGATTTCATTTGTGGCCTTTTTAGTCTCATTCTAGATCTTACTTTTGAAATTTTCATCCAAGATCATTGGTAGATCTATTCTCCTTTTAGTGTGAAGCTCCTTTGCTGTCTCCAGACAATATTTTGTTTTTTCTTCTTGGGATACTAAGATTCTAGATTTTTCTATTGCTTGTTGTTTCATTTCTTCATCAACCTTAGTAGCTTCTTCTCTTCTCTATCATAAAGCCTCAACAAGGTTATCTAGAGCTTTGTCAACAATGTTACTGAAAGGAATGTTTTACATGAGCATTTATTCAATGACAGCCTTCTCAATTGTCTTCTTGTATTTTGAAGGGACATCTAGATGTAGCTCCATTGTACTATCCAGTAGGATATATTCAACAATTCTATTTAGGATGGCCCCAAAATCAAGAGGTTCATGTGTAACTTGAGGTGTTTTCTCAGCTTCCTCTTTTAAAATATTCTTTCCTTTCTTCTTTTACAAGGAGATATCTTCTTCTTCAACCTCTTCAACATCATCTGATTCTTCCATGTTCATCTTTTCTCTCTTTACCATTCATTTAGGCCTAGCATGGCCAAATTTAGTGGGCTTTTTCTCTAGAGAGATTATATATGCTATTTTTATTTTACTACCAATTGTTTGTGTAGACTCGAAAGGGTGTAGAGGAGATGTAACAATAGGAGAGAATCTACTAGATTTCCTTAGACCTTCACTGGCTTTCGAAGGAACACATTTGGCAATGGAAACCTCTGTAGGGATATCATATGTAGTCTTTGAAGAAGTACCCAATATCTTGTAAATCTCATCTTTATCTTTTATCTTTGAATAATATAGAGCATCCATCTCCTTAAGCACTCTTTCCATTTTCTTTTCATTGTCTTCTTCTCTCTACTTATGGTAGATTTCATCCATAATTTCTCTATATGTACCAAATATTTTTACTTTAGGATCCTTAGGTTTTGACAACAAAATATCTATATAACCTTGTACAAATTTTCTCAACCTCATAATGTGAATTAGGTATCCATGAGGTTTTGGGATCCATTTCTTTCATGAAACAATGATCCTTGTTCATCATAAAATTTACCTCATTCTCATATTTTTGGACAAAAATAGATGGTATATTATATTTTCTTTTCATCTCATCTTGCAAATTCTTGAAAATTCCCAATAGAAAGTAGTGTATGCTTGCTCATTCTAAAAAATATTCATATGTTGTTTAGTTTTTGCTGCTACCAGAGTGAATTTTTCCCAAATATTACTCTTAAAACTAGGTAACTCTTTCAAAAAGAAGAAAGTAAGGCATATAATCAAAGAACCAAACCTGAAATTATAATTGGTTTCTTTTGTTCTCCCCAGGTTCTCCATTAGCTTCTCTCTTAATAGTTCACATAGATCAAAGTTGATACCTTCTTTTATCATTAACTCTTAGGGTTCTCTTATCAAAAATAGCACTGATGAGCTCCATAACCATTTCATTCTTTACAAATTTTACCACGGGTATTAGTATAGCCGCACAAAGACCAACAACTACCCTAATTGCATCCTTTGTGATCATGTAGGGTTTTCCTATACAAATGAAATTCTCATTAATTTATCTCAAGATGATTCTCACCCATTCTTTGTTTTCACAAAATTCTAGAAAGTATTTCTAGATGTCCAATCCTTTTGCAACAATGTTCTCATATTTTGACTTGTATATTCCATTCTCATTTAGCATCTCATGTCGAACCACTTCAAAAGAAGAGATATGGTTAATCTCATTCAACTGGGCATGGATGTAAATCCTTATATCTTTGCAATATACTACACCCACTAGAACTTTTGAAAATGCACCATCTTTATCCACCTCCATATCTTTGAATGGAAACTTCTTTTATTTGGGCTTTGGCTTCTCAATAAAATCAATAATACTTGGTGTAGCCATCATAACACTTTCTAATACTAGGGTTTTACAAAAAAAACCAAATAAATACCTATGAATACTACTGTTAGGGTTTGCATGCAACACATTAAAAATATTCTTATTTTCCTTAACAGTTGCATACACTTGATATCTTTCAAATGAGATCAATTTTGATCGAAGGGGAACTAAATATTCCTCTCACCATCCCTAGTCGATCCACATTAAGTGCATTTCTTTGTTATTGACACTAGAAAATTTTTACTATGTAAGATATCACAGAGATCCATGATCATTCAACAATCTTTCACAGAAGGTGTATTTTCTCTGAAACTTTGAGCAAGCATATTCATGTTACCAACAACCATTATGCTAAAGACTTCAACATCTTATGCTTTACAAGGGTTTGAAAGGATTTTCAATTGCAACTCCCCCTGAGCCAATAATTTCTCTTTAGTTATTGGAGGGTTCATATGCACCATGTTGAGGTACAGATTCACTCTTTACTTCACTTTCTTCCTTCTTTTGTCACACTTTATTCATTTCCTTCTTTTCTTGACCAATGTTAGACTTATTTTGAGGAGAAAAAGATATTTCATTCTTTCCCTTGCAAAAAATTACAATATGTCCTAGTTATTGCAATTGTAGAAGGTGATACTAGCTTGCAGAGCATAATTACTTCTTCTCATATTGGATCTACAATCAAAAACCCTATGACCAAACTTCTTGCATGTGTAGAATTAATCATACAAGGATTGAAAATTCATAACATTAATACTCCTTATCATTTTACTTCTACATTCATTAGCCTTATGACCAAATTTATTGCAAGCATAGCACTAACCATGAAATGTTTGAGAGTTCGTAGCATTGTACCTTGAAGGCCTGAATGAATTTGGAATCATCTTGATTCTATGCTCAACTTCCTTCTAACCAAACTTATTACAAGCATAGCAATTACCATTGAACTTGATAAGAGTAGTTTGTTTAGGGGTACGCTTTCTAAAGTTCCTTTTCTTGTTTTGAACAGGAATGAATCCTCCTTATTTCTTGTTGTCTTGATTTTTCTTTGCATCTTTGGAGGATGTCTCCTTAGGTTTTTTAGTGTAGGCTTTCTCCTCCCTTGTTTCAGGCATTCCTTCTACTTTGAAGTTATCTGTAAGGTAGGGGACCCTCCACGTGCAAGGCCCCAAGTCATGAAGTGACAAGATGTGGAAATCTTCCCTAACTTACCTTAGCTAAATGGGATGTTTAGGGTATGAGCATGAGAATGATGGGGACTATAGAGTCCTGCAACCACTCTATGATCTTGAATTTTGAAGTGGGGCTAGGCAAGCCATTTTTTAGGTTCAACACTATGCCTCAGGGAGCTCTTTGTTGTCATCTCTAATGTGCGTTGGCGTCCATACGGCCAAACAACAACAAAGACAAGGTCAAACCTATCAAAATAGGCTAACAACCCAACTAACTATTACTAAAAGGCCAAAATAATGAGATTAAGTAAATGAAATATTCTCTAATATGGTAAAGTAAAAATACAAGAGTAAGGGTGGTGAGAAGAATCTCACAAAAGAACTCGTTCGCTAGCTAGCTCCTCAAAAGCACATCTACCTACACACAAAAAGAGAGGAAAATGTTGGGTAGCTATATAGGGGCATGCCTTAGTCAGACCCCCATTTAGGTGTTTCCACCTCCATGGACAGCCAAAGAAATGAGATAAAGAGAATAATGTAGTGAAAAGCACAAAAGCACTAGAAAACAGTAAAATGCTAACTCAACCAAGTGATAGAAGGAAAGAAATGGAAGCTTACCACCTCCACCAAGAGCACTCAAGGCTGCTTGGGGGAAGAAATGAGAGTACTTGAGCCTCTACTGCAATGGTGTTTCATTCCTAGCTTGTTCTACCAAAGATGGAGTGTTGTGTTTGTTGCAATGAGGTGCTAGAATGTTGCTTGAGAGCTTGAGAGAGTGTGAGAATGGATGCCTGAAGTGTGTAATGGATTGATTTAATTCTTAGAGTATTGTGTAGAAGATGAAAAGTTTGTTCAAGAGTTGAATTTGAAGGAGTGGAGAAAAACGGCCATATTTAGGTCAATCGGTCGAATGGGGCATTACAACTTGACTCCCAATGATAAGTGTAATGCCTCTACAAGTTTAGTTGTAGGAATCTGCCAGGGACATAAGTGTGCCACATGAACATCTATGTGTTGTGTGGGTGTCCCTGAGAGAAACACCTCCACTGATGCTCAAAACAGGCACCAAGTGGGATACAAGCAGCAGGCTTAGGTGGAATTAAGCCTCTGAACTTGGTTTTCTAAAGTGGAGAGGGAAAAAGGGGGAATTTACGCATGGGGTGAAAATTCACTCCTATACATTTTTCCCCCACTTAAGCGAGCATGAATACTGATGAGAGCTCGGTAAAGTAGATCAAGGAGAGTGTAAGGTTAGAAATGTATACCTGAACCGTCGAGGAAGCAGAGCTCAGTTTGGCATACTTGAAGGTTTAGGGCAAGCAAAGGACTCCATAGCTGCTTAGAACTATGAAGTTGAAAAGAGAAAGTTCCTTACAAGTTCTTGGTCCTATAAGGAAGGTGTCCCCCAAAAAATCTATCATGGAGGAGACCCAAAGGAAGCACCCTACAAGCTCTCAGTCCTATAGGGAAGGTATTCTTCATGAACTCAAGCATGGAGAACACCCAAGGAAGCACCCTACAGGCTCTCAATCCCATAGGGAAGGTATTCTCCATGCATTCAAGCATGAAGAACACCCAAGGAAGTGCCCCACAGGCCCTCAGTCCTATAGGGAAGGTAACCCCCAAGATCTCTCACATGGAGGAAACCCGATAAAGTTCCCTATAGGCTCTCAGTCCTACAGGGGAGCCACCCCCAAGATCTCTCACATGGAGGAAGCTTAAAGGAAAGAGGACTCTGCAAAGTTAGAAAGTGACCATGTAGGAAAGTAAGCAGATAGTTGCACAGACTGTCAACAATTTTGAAAACTTTTGAATGGGTCCCTTGGGAACCCATCGTGAAGAGAGGGTCCACTCAGGGGATGCGTAGTTTGGAAGTAGATGTTCTCTCTTTTGAATCGATCCTTCATCAAGTAATCCTTTTGAAAGATGTCCACTTCATCAAGGAATTCAAAAGGAAGAATATGCCCCCACGCGAGGGGAAGATTATAGTTTTTCCCACTTCAGAGGAAGGTTTAAGTCCTTTGTTTACGAACCCATGATGAAGGAAACATATTCTGTTAGGGTTCTAAGTTGAGAATACAATTGTGAAGAAAGGTTTGCAAGGATTTTCAAGAAAAGATTTGTTGACCACAAATGCATCTTTTGAAAACCAAAATGTTGAAGAAATAAAGTTGTCACACATAGGGGGAAAACTCAAACAAAGAAGAGAGAAAGAAAACCTAAACAAAGGGCATAGGGGTAGCCTAATATTTCAGGGTCAAAACTACTCATAGATATATATATATATATATATATATATATATGCATAGTAATAGTATATAAATGAACTATCATCAACCCCCTACTATATCAGGAAATGTAAAGAATGCACAAGAAGACAAATTAAAAATTAAAAATGGGGTCAACATGGAAGGGAAGGCTAAATGATCCCAATGTTTGCATCATCCCCAATTTATCAAAAATCAAGAACAAACATGGAAGAATGATGATACAAATAGAAGAAGGTTTATGAAAAAAAAACCATGTCTGTATCCAAGCACCAAAAGGGAAGATGAGGGTCATCCAAGCACACATAGCACAATCACAGGGGAACACATCACAAAACACACACACACACACAAAAGATCAAGGAGAATCCTCCTCCTAACATTGTTCATCCAAGAAATCATCCACTTCCCACTCTAGATCATCGTAGGGGGAAGGAGGACGAGCCTGCAATGGAGGGATGTTAAGAGGAGGGGCATTTAACCCTTCTACAACAAGGGCTAAGGAAGAGGGCCCCTCGAGGTCCTCTCCACTGAGCTTTTTTGGAGTCAAGGTCAGCGATTTTGCAAATATCACTAACAAGGTTGAAACTTCATCCATAGAGTTAAACATGCACCCCATAGGAGCGTAGTGTTTAACTTCAACAAATGGGGCAAGCTGAGCCTGAGATTCACCACTAGGATCACCGAGTGACTCGAGAGTGGTGACAAACCCAAGGGAAGCCAGGGTTGGTTCCATCACTAGGACAGAACAAGTCAGCACAGGACCACCTTGTGAAGAAGGTGGGATCCTCTTATTCCCTTCATTGCTAGAAGGACCACCCTCCACCTCTTTCTTTGTCAGAGGAGATGAACTCCCCACAGACAAGGCTAGAGGTGTGGAGAAATAGGAGGAAATCACTGCAGCGGATACAACTAAGGTATTAACCATATCCACAAGCTTTTGAAAAGGCTAAATATCCAAAATGGACATTAGCAAAGGTAGCTCCACCGAAGAAGCAATGAACACTTGTACCTCCTTGGGGTTAGGTGCATTTACACTCACAGCGGAATCCAAAAACATCACAAAATTGAACTAGAGAGAAGTAGAAGGGAGGGAAGAGGGCAACACTATAGGAGGCCTTGAAGCAGGGGTGGTCATCTCTTCCCCCTTCTTTGTGAGGCGCCCTACTCAACTAAGAGGACCTTTCACTGACGCTTGCGTTCAAGTGCAAAGAAATTTCTTCAGCTCTTGGAGCTAGAGGCCAGAGGCTAGGAAGGAGTAGGAGGCTCCTGCTCAACCATGGGAACATCCACTATGGCCATTTTTGGCGGAGAAATGAATTCTTGAATGGGAGTAGGAGAAATAGGCTATGAGACAGTGGGAGGAATCGATTAAAGGGCCTTGGTCATAAGCCTCTTCCCACTTGCTACCTTGGGAGAAGGGGCAGTAGGAGGTTGCAGATTGAATTCCCTACAAGAATCTTTCTTTCTACCATATAAATAGTACCACGGTCTGGGGTATTCATTAGGAAGATCCAGGATCCTGAGCTTAGGCCTATTTCAAGGAGGAATCATCAGACTTAGTGGATAGCCATTGGGCCTACTCATCCAATACTCTTCCCAGGAAAGGGGAGAGGATGAGGCAGCCTGAGGAAAAGTCATCTTCTCTTTTCCTTTACGAGAAGGAGAGGGAGCTAGCATGGGCTTCTCCTCTTTCTTCGGAGAAGGAGGAGCGGTTGGTACAACCTTCTCCTTCTCCTTTAGGGAGGAGGAGGCGACTAACTATTGCACCGCAAGAAGGGTCATTTTTGGCTATCCCTTGCCCCCAGTCTTATACTTTACATAATTGTTGTAAATTAGGTCCATTCTTGGAGGAAGCGGACCAACTAGGGAGGGCCAAAAGTGATACAATGAGTATCCACCATGGGACACTAAGGGTTGATATCCGATGTCATGCACTACATGCACAGCACCTTCATGGGAAAACTTTAAACACTTGTGAATAACGGAGGCAATTCCATTCATGGAAGCTAGCCAAGGAATTCCTAGCTTCACCCTGAACACATCTGACTCCAGGATAACATCAAAAACCATATCAACAACCCTAGGTCCAATTAGGACAAACAAGGTTATCAAGCCGTAAGGTTTAAGACACATACCATTGTGCGTACGAATGGTAGATTTTGTTTCTTCATATCTTTCCTTTTGTAATGAATTTAGTACTAATGTTTCTTCTATGATAACATTCACATGGCTCGCGAGGTCTACCAAGACTCCTGTCACAATGTTACAATTGACACGAACGGGAATGTAGAGAGGTGAGGGTTTATTATTCAAGGGAAGATCTTGTGATGTCAATGTAATATCCAGTGAACCAAGTGCAGGTAGAGCAATAAAAGTCATTGTGACCATGTTGACATAGTCCTCGGGTTGAGTTAAAAAATTAGTGGGATCTACAATCATGTTAGTCGAATGCGACGAAAATGGGTACATGTATATCTATAGTTCACTATTAGCTTTCACCACTAATTTGTTAGCATTTTGTTTACTCCCATCGAGACGAATGGTACCATCCTTGATGCGGTCCTTTATCTCATGACACAAGCGCATGCAACGTTTAGTATCATGTCCATTAACTTGATGGTACTAACAATAAGCACTTCCATCATACCAATTAGGGTAAGGTTCCTTAATAGGCTTAGGGCTTGGCAAAGTTATGATCTTATCCTTCAACAGATTTTATAGGATGGAAGTATAAGATTCTTATAACTTTGTGAACTTTCAGTTATGTTTGAGGCCATTATCATCAGCATTGGCTACTACATTCATAATCATCTCTCCTTTCCCAGAGATCGATATTATGGATTTTCCCTCAGAGCAGGAGTGCGAGGAGGAACCCCCGAACTGAACAACCATATGTTGGTATTCTCGTAAAGCTACACACAAGTGCGCGAAAGAAGGGTATTTCATAAGGGAAAAAATTTCTTGACAAGGGCTTTGTAAGTTGCCTATGAATACCTTTTGTACATTAGAATCAAGCAACTGGTACAAAATTTGTGAGAGGAGTGCTTGGTAGTGTGCTATGAAATTAGTAATTTTTTCATTATCTCCTTGTTTACATCAGACGAGATCTAAAAAGGTCATCTTCAATCCGATGTTTGCTTGAAATTGTCTATAAAATTGATTAACAAGTTGGTTGAATGAGAAAATGGAATTGTCAAGTAAGGAACAGTACCACTCAAGCATTGTGTCCTTGAGAGATCGGGGAAATAGTTTGGCCATCAAGGCATCATGATGGAAAAATTCTATGCACAAGGTGTTAAAGGAAAACATGTGTCTATGTGGATCTCCTTTACTGCCATACTTTTCAAATTTAGGTATCTCCATTCCCTAGGGGAAAGGAGTGTTCAACATTCCAATCGACAATGGGCTATGCCAAAAAAAGGGCTAAAATATAGGCTGGGAAGAGGCTTGGGAAAGACTCGCTAACTAGCTCTGCATCTATCCATGTTCTAGAGAAGGGTATTCAGAATAGGGTCATTAGAAGATAGAGGGCCAGAGGAACCTCCCCCAAAACTTCTGCCAAGGCCACCTCTAGAACTGCCACCAGTGTGACTTCTACCAGAGTCGCCACCACTAGTAGGGCCTCTGCAAAAACTACCACCATGACCTCCACCGAAGCCACCTCCACTAGCACCACCTCTGCTGCCGAATCCACCACAACTACCAAAGCCCCCACCACTCAACCCGCCAAATCCTCCACCACTAGAGGTCACAAGAGGGGTGAAGCTAAAGCCCAAGGGGACCTTGTTCACTTTGATAGTTTCTGGTTTTTTAGAAATAGAAGGGACCACGTCGGCCATATAAATGAAAGTGGGAGGCATTGATACTCCTCACTGTCCTTCACACTCTTTGAAGGTGACTCCTTGCGTAAAAATAGGGTTGCTCAAAGGAGCACTGATTCAGCAAGACCGAGGAGGCTAGTTAGAAGCTCTATGCCTATTTGATCTTTACCCATCATATATTTCAATTCACTAACAACCTGAATGGCCCTAGCCATCTTTGAATTTCTTTCCAAGTGGTTTTCTAAGTTGCCCAGTCCTCTAGCAAGGGAGGACACATATTCTGTAGGGATTTGAATGACCTAATGCACATCCACCGATGATGGTGTAGGAGATGCAGGGGGAGTAGGAACATGATATGTCTCCTCAACGAATCCCATCTCATTCCTTCACAACTGCTCCTGCGCAGCTAGACGAACAGTGAGACTAGAGAAAAGGCCTATAGATAAACCAATAGATACCTTCATCCTTTCCATTGGAAGGTGTCGTACACCTCTCCTAACGATATATCTGGAAGTTGTGGATTGGGTTGTGATGCTCATAAACCTTCACAACATTCATGAAGTACTCGAGGGAAGCCTCAACACTGACGGATGAACAGACGTTGGTTCACATTAGGTTCACCAAAATGTAAGGTAGGGGGACCTCCACGTGCAAGGCCCCATGTCACAAAGGGCAAAGACGTGGAAAGTTTCCCTAACTTACCTCAGCTAAATGGGATGTTTAGGGTATGAGGATGAGAATGATGGGGACTATAGATTCCTGCAACCACTCTCTGATCCTAAATTTCAAAGTGGGGCTAGGTGAGCCAATTTTTAGGTTCAACACTATGCCTCAAGGAGCTCTCTTCCCGAGGATGGAAGCGTGGTCCTTGGATGACAGTGCAGCGCACTATCATCTCTAAAGTGCGCTAGCGTCTGTACAGCCATACAACAACAGAGACAAGGTAAAACCTATCAAAACAAGCTAATGGCCCAACTAACTATTACTAAAGGGCCAAAATAATGAGATTAAGTAAATGAAATATTCTCTAATATGGTAAAGCAAAAATGCAAGAGTAAGGGTGGTGAGAAGAATCTCACAAAAGAACTCATTTTCCAGCTAGCTCCTCCAAAGCACGTCCACCTACACACAAAAAGAGAGGAAAATGTTGGGTGGCTATATAGGGGTCTTCCTTAGTCAAACCCCCATTTAGGTGTTTCCACCTCCATGAACAACCAAAGAAATGAGATAAAGAGAATAATGTAGTGAAAAGAACAAAAGCACTACAAAATAGTAAAGTGCTAACTCAGCTAAGTGATAGAAGGAAAGAAATGGAATCTTACCACCTCCACCAAGAGAACTCAAGGCTACTTGGGGGAGAAAATGAGAGTACTTGAGCCTCTGCTGCAATGGTGTTTTGTTCCTAGCTTGTCCTACCAAACATGGAGCATTGTGTTTGTTGCAATGAGGTGCTAGAATGCTACTTGAGAGCTTGAGAGAGTGTGAGAATGGATTCCTGAAGTGTGTAATGGATTTCTTGAATGCTTAGAGGATTGTTTAGAAGATGAAAAAAAATTTCAAGAGATGAATTTGAAGGACTGGAGAAAAACAGCCAAATTCGGTTTATTCAGCCAAAGGGGGCATACAACTTGACTCCCAATGAGAAGTGTAATGCCTCTGCAAGTTCAGCTGCAAGAATTTGTTGCGCATCACACAGGCATCCCCTACAGAAACGCCTCCATTGACGCTCAAAACAAGCACCAAGTGGGATGCAAGTAGCGGGCTTAGGTGGAATTAAGCCTCTAAACTTGGTTTTCTGAAGTGGAGAGAGAAAAAGGGGGAATTCACACATGGGGTGTAAATTCACACCTATACATTATCATACAGGTTCACAGATGCATTATTCATAGGACATTTCCCTTTTTCAAAACCAAGTCAGTATTTCTCTTTAGATGGATTTTGAGAGTTAATCAACTCATCAAGAATTTAAGAACCTCATCTCAGTTTTAGACCTTTATCAATTTTCTCCATTTATTTTTCAATTTATTTTCTTAGAGATACAATCTCTTCCTCAATTTTTGAGAATTCAATACTTTTATCATTGAGTTTAGTATTCAAAAAATATTCAATCCTCTATCCTTCTTCAGCTTTAACTTTCAAATCAAATAGCACAAATTCTTCCTTCTTGAATTTAGTTTCACATCCATTTCCTCCTATTTGAGCTTTTAGTTTTCCAATTTCTTCTTTTGATTCTTTAGCTTGTTCCTTTAATTTGAAAATAATCTTCTTTGATTTTTCAAGCATGCACTCATATTTGATATTTTGCAATCTTGCTTCATCCAAAGCTTCAAGAGTAGAAAAGAGTTATGTTACATTGGTGGTTTTTTTTGCACCAAAAGATCGACCTATTAATTCTCAATACAACCACTAGATTTATACAAGATCCACAAGAGGCGGTTAAGCCAAGTCACGAACCCAAGCATTGCGTTGCATAAGGAAGACCAAGGGACACACCATCTTGCAACAAGTTCTCCTTCAAAATATACTTCACAATCATTTGGATCGATGTCCCAACCTTCACGTTCCATTGACTCTAAATTTGATTCTAGAATAAACATATCATTGATCTTTGTTATAGACCCCATGTGTTCAACTGTAGGATCTACCTCAGTTGTTAAGCTTCTCAAAGGCACTTGGTGTTGATACTCAATTATGATTGTCCTTGATGACAAACTTCTCTATAGTTTCAGATGATTCTCTCAGCTTGGTTATATTCAGTTGGTCTCTAATTTGCAGTGGACAGTTTTCATTCATATATGTCTTTCAGTGAATAGTTTACTTCCTTGGGTTTTGCTTTCAGATTCAGTGCTTAGTTTGCATTTCGTTCACGTTCTTTAAATCTTTTATCACTCGTTGGTACTGATTAGCTTGTGTTCTTTGACAGCGAAGGTTATCTTAATGTTTTCAGGGTTATTGTCAAGTTTAGTTTTACATGTTCTTGATCCTCTCTTTGTCAGGTATTTCATTGGTTTAGTATTTCAATTCAAGCTAGCATTGATCATGGCAATCTTTTTAATGATCATCTTGGTGACTATACCTTTGGCAAATGATTTTATTTAATTCATAGTCTTTTGCAAGGTTAATTTTATTATACAAAATTCAATTGAGAAAGGTTTTTGGTCGAGGCTTGATCTATTACTATATTATCATCAGCCTTACATGAGTTTTGTTTTCAATCAATGAAAAAATGGTGAAAAGGAAACTTCATTCTTTTGTGGACAGCTTGGAAAATATGTTTGCAAGGTTGACATCTTTGGTTCATTGGCCACTCTTTACTTAGTTGATATCATTCACTCTAAAGTCATTTTCTTTTTGAATAACATTGACTTTTCATGGAATATGAGCATACAAGACATAATGATTATTATGTAGTCAAATGATTTTATCATTTCTCTCAGACCTCAAAACTCTTCCATTATTGTTAAGTCATCGAATGATGAGAAAGGAAGTGTGTTTAGGGCAGAATTTGTCCTTGACCCCTCTTGCAAAAATATGTTTTTGAAACCCTACCTTTGTAGCCACCATGAGTGATCATTGTGTTTGCTTCTTGTTGTTCTTTGCTCTCCAACTGTTTGAAACAGTTGTAACTGGTCTTTTGAGAACAAGAGAATACTCTTTCAGATGCATTTTTTTTTGGTGGGAAGCTGATTTAAGACAGAATAAAAAATGTGGACAGTTTTTGGGTACGTGTTCTTCTGTTATTCATTCAGCTCAGCCAGGTAACAAATGCTATCGTGATCACCTTCAGATTTGCCATACTTTACTTATCTTCTCAAGGTTGAATCTGCATGCAATGAGACTCTTTTTCTATCAAAAAATTTATGGTTTTGAGTGGGTATTTTTGGAATCTCTGTCAGAAATATTATACTGTAAGCTGCTTTTTTTCTATTGTTTCTTTGTGTATCATGGACAGCATGGTAATTCTTTCATTGCCGTTAGTTTTGAGGCACTCAAATGACATTAATTCCTTCAAGAATAAGGTTTTGAAAAACTCAATTTGTGGGTATTGATTCTCCATCAGTTATAATGTAGATTTTGTTGTTTTTCTATTTATGGGGTATTGTGGTCATTGAGTTTCCATCTATTACGTTGCAGAAGTTATTTTTAGTTCATGGGCATTCTGAAAATGAAGATTTTTGATTGGGTATTCTGAAAATGAAATTTATTGAAGAGGGTTTTTCAAAAATTTATTTGGGCACTTGGGTTATCAACAATTTGTTTCAAATTGATATCAAATGCATTTGATTATGTTATGACTATTTTTAGCAGATGTCTTTGAGCAAGTGTCGAGATTTACTCTTGAAAAAGCATGGTCTTTCAGTCAAAAACTATTCTTCCCAGCCGTTACTACTAGAGATAGAGATTATTTGTCATTTATTCAAAAGGGAGCTTTTATTGTCTTTACTCAGATCCATTCACCTTGAAATGTTTTGAAGACTTGTTACCTGAAAATGATGTATAAATGCATACAAAAAAACTCTTTTCTATTCTGGCACTATTATTGTAATTCTAAGATGACCCTGGTTGTATGAAATGTATTATAAACTCTGCATAAGAATAAGAATACAAAAGGAAGAGATGTAAAAATTTCTTTTCTATGAAGTATTTTAAGGACTCAAGCTTTGAATCCTTAAGGTATTATATAGACGAGAAAGTAGACATGTTTTGTGCTTTACTGAAAACAGAGTAATCCTCTGAGTTATCATTATTGTTTGAAAAACATAAGTTGAAGGGTTTTGTACTCCCTGAGATACTAGTCTCTAAAACGAGGGGTTGGTGCTCCTTGAGTGGGTGCTCAAAAACTAGCCTATAAGGCAATGTAAATAGTGGTTTTTGATTAAGCCTACAAGGCACTTATGGAGTGGTTTTTCTTCCCTGATTCAGGGTTTTCCACTTGGCAAAAATTCTTGTGCATCTTTTTTTTTGTGTGATTGCTCTTCTATTACATGTTGCTGTTCAGTTTGTTTAACTTCTCAATTGTGCATGCAAAGATTACATTCAATACATGAATGACTTAATCTTAATATTGAGATCAAATTTTTAAATATGTATCAACTTCCTTTTGAGCAACGAATATCATTTTAGATTCACACTAATTCACCCCCCCCTCTCAGTATCTCTTTTCACTCCAACAATTGGTATCAGAGTGTAGGGTCCTCTGATTGGTGTTATTCACCTTGGATTGATTCTGGTTTTGGAGTCTTTTAAATGGCATAGTCTAAAGATGGTGCCTCTGTAACCAGAGCTCTGTTATTCGATGGAACATATTATGTGTTCTAGAAAATCAGAATGGAAGCTTTTCTTATTTCTTTTGATGTCGATGTTTGGAGCATAGTTTTAAATGCATACAATGTACCAGCCTCTATTCCCACTGATCCTGCTGAGAAAAAGAGGTATGAAACAAATGCCAGAACTAAGCATGCCATCCTGTGTGGTCTAACTAAAGACATGTTCATTAAAGTCATGCATTGAAAATTTGCTCATGAAATCTAGGAAAAACTTGAAACTATATATCAAGGGAATGAGAAAGTCAAACTATAAAAAATCATTACACTCAAACATCAGTTTGAGGAGATAAAAATGAAAGATGATGAAAAAGTGGCTGAATATTTCCTAAGAGTTGATGAAGTTGTCAATGCCATGAAAGGTTTAGGTCAAGAGGTTAATGAATTTGATGTGGTCACAAAGGTCATTAGAACCTTACCATCAAAATTTGAATCTAAGGTTTCATCCCTTGAAGAAAAGAAACACTTTGATCAACTTACCTTAGATAGCCTTCAAGGAATTCTTACTGCCTATGAAATGAGAACTAGCAAAAACACCTCAACTGGAAAAGAAATTGCCTTTAACACTGAAAAGAAAGAAAAGGTCAAAGTTAGTGAATCAGAGTTGTCTGATTCTAAAGAATCCAATTTTGTTAGAAAACTCAAGAAGGGTTCAGGAACATACAAGGGAAAACTTCCCTTTAAATGTTTCAACTGCGGCAAAATAGGTCACTTTGCTGCAAAGTGTCCCTATGATGATCAAATCTATGACAACGAGACAACTGAAAAATAGCCTACGAAGAAGGTTTTTAAACCTAAATGAAACTTTAATTTCAAAAAGAAGAAAAGTCTGTTTAGTAAGGATGAATCTGACATTGAATCTAAAGATTCATTAGTTGAAGAAGATGAAACTTTGTTCATGGCTGAAATCACTTAGCAAAATGATTCTAATGCTATTGATATTGAAGAAGGTGTTGTAGACCTTGAAAGTGGACTGAAATGTGCTTTACAAAAGGTCAGAAAACTCAAAAAACAAGTTCTTGCACAAGAACATAAACCAGATCTAGATGTGGTCTCTCTAAAAACTCAGCTTGAAGAAGCCAAAAGAGTTGAAGATTGTCTTCGAGAGACTGTTAGCTGCAAAGATCAAGAAATTCAAAAACTAGAACAAGAAGTTGTCAGACTTAGGAAGGAAAATGAAAAATATGAAAGCACTCTAAAACTGAATGAGATGCTCAGCAAGAAGAAAATGCTTAATGATAAAACTGGTATTGGTTTTGAAAAGGGTGAGTGTTCAAGTGACAATGTAAAACAAAACCCCTCTTTTGATGTCAAACGCTCAAGTTCAAGTCACTCAGGTTCTGGTAAAAACCATGGTTAGATTTTAAGAGGTAATAGACCCTCTTATAGCTTTAATTATTTCTTCTATGGTTATTGCTTTTTCTGCAATAGATTTGGCCATAAGGCGAGCACCTACAGATTTATGAATTCTAGAACACCCAGGTTTGGTCTTAGACAACATTACGGTTTTGTTAGACAGATCAAAAGCTTTAATTGTAATACTTTGGGACATTCTGTCAAGCAGTGCAGAACTGATCTGCAATCTAAACAGCAGAACTTTAAAAAAGTTTGGAAACCTAAGTCTGTCAACAATATTGAGCAATCTATGTTTATTCAAACTACTTTTCATTCCAAGAAAAAGGACTTATGGGTCTTGGATAGTGGATGTTCGAACCATATGACTGGTGACAAAGGTAAATTTATAAATCTTGAAGATTATGTAGGTGGGTATGTTAAGTTTGGTGATAACTCTGGTATTCAAATCAAAGGTAAGGGTTCACTTCTTTTGGATGAGGACACTCCTATCTACAATGTGTACTATGTGGAAGGTCTCAAGCACAATCTATTAAGCGTTAGTCAAATTTGTGATAGTGGTTATCATGTTCTTTTCACTTCACAGGGATGTGAGATTAAGAACAAGCTTGGAAAAGTTGTTGCAGCTGGAAGGAGGACAAAAGGAAATGTGTACAATCTTCTCGACACATCAAGCAATGACAATAATCAAGGTATGTGTTTCATGGGCCAAATTGAAGAGAGCTGGTTATGGCATAAAAGGCTAGGACACATAAATTTTGAAAATCTGGTTAGAATTAGTAAAAATCATAATGTTAGAGGTTTACCAGTTCTTAGCAAGCCTGAAAACTCTGTGTGTAAAGAGTGCTTAAGTGGTAAACAAACTAAAATCAGTTTTAAAACAAAAGAACATTCTTCTTCGAAACCTTTACAGCTTGTGCATACTGATTTATGTGGACCAACCAGAACTAGGTCTATTAATGGTGAAAGGTATTTTATGCTATTTTTGGATGATTATACAAGAATGGTTTGGGTCACTTTTCTTAAGCACAAATCAGAAGCTTTTGAAAGGTTTAAAATCTTTCGTAAATTGGTTAAGAAAGAATCAGATTTGAAACTTAAATGTTTGCAATCTAACAAAGGAGGTGAGTTCACCTCTCAAGAATTTATAGATTATTGTGAATAGAATGGCATTAAAAGACAGTATGTTGCAACTAAAACACCTCAACAAAATGGGGTTGTTGAACGTAAGAATAGAACTGTAAAAGAAATGGCTAGAACCATGCTTGATGAAGCTAAATTGTCTGACATTTACTGGAAAGAAGTTGTTCATACAACTATTTACATTTTGAATAGAGTGCAGCTTAGGGTGAAGTCTAAACACACTCCATATGAATTATGGTATGGAAGAACTGCTTCTGTCAAATACTTTAAAATTTTTGGAAGTAAATGTTTTATTAAGAAGGATGATGATAACCTTGGCAGCTTTCAATCAAAGTCTGATGAAGGTATCTTTTTAGGATATTCAACTCGCAGCAAAGCTTATAAATGTCTTAATATAAGGCTTAACAAGATTGTTGAAGTTGTCAATGTTAAATTTGATGAAATTTTTCATTTAGATGCTGATACAGTGCAGGATAATGAGGAAGATATTCTTGAAACTGAATCCAATCCAGAAGAAGCTGAAACAACAAAGCCTATTGCTAAATCAGCAAACCCTAAAAATGAAAATGCAAGTCCTGAGAAGGTTGCATCAAAAGCTCCTTCAAAGACTGTAGCTAAATATCACCCCAAAGATCAGATTATTGGGGATAAGAATGCAGGAGTTCAAACTAGAAGAAGGGTTGCAGAATCTGATGAAAAGGCACAAATTGCTTTTTGTTTAGTTACTCAGTTTCAACCTAAAAATTTTAATGAAGCTCTCACAGATTTATGTTGGGTCAATGCTATGCAGGAAGAAATTGATCAAATTGAGAAAAATTAGACTTGGGAGTTAGTCCCAAAACTAGATGACAAGAATGTCATTGGAGGTAAATGGATTTACAGAAATAAACTTGATGAAAATGGCAATGTTATTTGCAATAAAGCAAGATTTGTATGCAAAGGCTATGCTCAGCAAGAAGGTATTGACTTTGGTGAAACCTTTGCACCTGTTGCTAGATTAGACTCCATCAGAATATTCTTAGCTTATTCTGTTTACAAAAACTTTACTGTTTATCAAATGGACATCAATACTGCTTTTCTGAATGGATTTTTAGATGAAGAGGTATATGTGTAACAGCCTGAAGGATTTATATGTAGAGATAAGCCTAATCATGTTTACAGGTTGAAAAAGGCTCTCTATGGCTTAAAACAAGCTCCTAGAGCTTGGTACTCCAGGGTGGACAGTCATTTAATTTCTAATGGCTTTGTTAGAGGAGGTGTTGACAGTAATCTATATGTTAAAACTGAAGGTTCTGAAAGTTTGGTTGATGAAATTTACGTTGATGAAACTATTTTTGGCTAGCTCATGGAATCCGAATTTGAAATGTCTATGTTAGGTGAATTAAACTTCTTTTTGGGTCTTCAAATCTCTCAATGTGAGAATGGAATATTTTTTTCTCAAACTAAATATGCTCGAGAGATGCTTAAGAAATTTAAAATGGATGAATGTCATCCAGTTAGCACTCCAATGGCTACAGGATGCAAACTTACTAAAACAGATGATTCTCCTGATTCAAATCAAACAGAATATAGATCAATGATTGGCAGTCTTTTATATTTAACTGCCTCTAGACCTGACCTTCTGCATGCAGTTTGCACAGTTGCACGTTTTCAGGCATCACCTAAAGAATCTCATGTTACTGTTGTTAAAAGGATCTTTAAATACATTCAAGGCACTCTTGACTATGGTCTTTGGTATCCTAGGAGTAGTGATTTCACTTTGATTGTATATACTGATGCTGACTGGGCTGGTTGTCTAGATGATAGGAAAAACACCACTGGTGCTGCTTTCTTTCTTGGTGATCGTTTAGTGTCATGGCACAGCAAGAAACAAGAATCAGTTTCTCTTTCCACTGCTGAAGCTGAATACATTGCTGCCACTTCATGTTGTACACATGTACTGTGGATGAGTCAAACTCTTTATGATATGGGTATTGCTGTTTCTAAACCTGTTACCATTCTATGTGATAACACTAGTGTGATAAATATTTCAAAAAATCCTGTCATGCACTCTCGCACTAAACATATTGCTATCAAGTTTCACTTTCTTCATGAAAAGGTTTTGGCTAATGAAGTCTTCTTACAGTTTGTTGGTTCACAAGATCAGGTGGCTGATATTTTTACTAAGCCCTTAGCTAAAGAATTGTTTGAGAGGTTGAGGCTTCGATTGGGAGTTATCTCTCAATTGTTACTTCACTAATTTACCATGCTTTGTGACAGGGGGAGCAAGTTCTTTGACTTATTTACTTATAGCTCTCCTCCATTCTAGATTGTTGCACTGTTACTCTATATTTGCAGCTGGTACTCTTTATTATTCGTGGTTGGCTTCTCAGTTGTGTTTCATGGCATTGCACAGTCCTCTCTTCATTTCTTTGTCGTTGAGGCAAAAAGGGGGAGAGTCTTTTGTGTTTTGCCACCAAGGACAAAGGGGGAGTTTGTTGATACTCAATTATGATTGTCCTTGATGGCAAACTTCTCTATAGTTTCAGATGATTCTCTCAGCTTGGTTATATTTAGTTGGTCTCTAATTTGCAATGGACAGTTTTCATTCATATATGGCTTTCAATGAAAATTTTACTTCCTTGGGTTTTTCATTCAGATTCAGTGCTCAGTTTGAATTTTGTTCACGTTCTTTAAATCTTTTATCACTCGTTGGTACTGATCAGCTTGTGTTCTTTGACAGCGAAAGGTTATCTTAATGTTTTCAGGGTTATTGTCAGGTTCAGTTTTACATGTTCTTGATCCTCTCTTTGTCAGGTATTTCATTGGTTCTGTATTTTAATTCAAGCTAGCATTGATCATGGCAATCTTTTTAATGATCATCTTGGTGACTATACCTTTGGCAAATGATTTTATTTAATTCATAGTCTTTTACAAGGTTAAGTTTATTATACAAAATTCAATTAAGAAGGGTTTTTGGCTGAGACTTGATCTATTACTATATTATCATCGGCCTTACATGAGTTTTGTTTTCAATCAATGACAAAATGGTGAAAAGGAAACTTCATTCTTTTGTGGACAGCAAGGAAAATACGTTTGCAAGGTTGACATCTTTGGTTCATTGGCCACTCTTTACTTAGTTGATATCATTCACTCTAAAGTTTTTTTCTTTTTGAATAACATTGACTTTTCATGGAATATGCACATACAAGACATAATGATTATTATGTAGTCAAATGATTTTATCATTTCTCTCGGACCTCAAAACTCTTCCATTATTGTTAAGTCATCGAATGATGAGAAAGGAAGTGTGATTAGGGCAGAATTCATGCTTGACTCCTCTTGCAAAAATATGTTTTTAAAACCCTACCTTTGTAGCCGCCATGAGTGATCATTGTGTTTGCTTCTTGCTGTTCTTTGCTCTCTATCTGTTTGAAACGGTTGTAACTGGTCTTTTGAGAACAAGAGAATACTCTTTCAGATGCATTTTTTTTTGGTGGGAAGCTGATTTAAGATAGAATAAAAAATGTGGACAGTTTTTGGGTACTTGTTCTTCTGTTATTCATTCAGCTCAGCCAGGTAACAAATTCTATCATGATCACCTTCAGATTTGTCATGCTTTACTTGTCTTCTCAAGGTCGAATCTGCATACAATCAGACTCTTTTTTTGTCAAAAATTTTATGGTTTTGAGTGGGTATTTTTGGAATCTCTGTCAGAAATATTATACTGTAAGTTGCTTTTTTTCTACTGTTTCTTTGTGTATCATGGATAGCATCGTAATTCTTTCATTTTCGTTACTTTTGAGGCACTCAAATGACATTAATGCCTTCAGGAATAAGGTTTTGAAAAACTCAGTTTGTGGGTATTGATTCTCCATCATTTATAATCCAAATTTTGTTGTTTTTCTATTTATGGGGTATTGTGGTCATTGAGTTTCCGTCTATTATGTTGTAGAAGTTATTTTCAGTTCATGGGCATTCTGAAAATGAAGATTTTTGATTGGGTATTCTGAAAATGAAATTTATTGAAGAGGGTTTTTCAAAAATTTATTTGGGCACTTGGGTTATCAACAATTTGTTTCAAATTGATATCAAATGTATTTGATTATGTTATGACTATTTTAGCAGATGTCTTTGAGCAAGTGTCGAGATTTACTCTTGAAAAAGCATGGTCTTTCAGTCAAAAACTATTTTGCCTAGCCGTTACTACTGGAGATAGAGATTATTTGTCATTTATTCAAAAGGGAGCTTTTATTGTCTTTACTCAGATCCATTGACCTCAAAATGTTTTGAAGACTTATCTGAAAATGATGTATAAATGCATATTGAAAAACTATTTTCTGTTCTGGCACTATTATTGTAATTCTAAGATGACCTTGGCTGTATGAAATGTATTGTAAACTCTGCATAAGAATAAGAATACAAAAGGAAGAGATGTAAGAATTTCTTTTCTATGAAGTATTTTAAGGACTCAAGCTTTGAATCCTTAAGGTATTCTATAGACGAGAAAGCAGACATGTTTTGTGCTTTACTGAAAATAGAGTAATCCTCTGAGTTATCATTATTGTTCGAAAAACATAAGTTGAAGGGTTTTGTACTTCCTGAGATACTGGTCTCTAAAATGAGGGGTTGGTGCTCCTTGAGTGGGTGCTCTAAAACTGGCCTATAAGGCAATGTAAACAGTGGTTTTTGATTAAGCCTACAAGGCACTTATGGAGTGGTTTTTCTTCCCTGATTCAGGGTTTTCCACTTGGCAAAAATTCTTGTGCATCTTTGTTTTTGTGTGATTACTCTTCTATTCCGTGCTGCTGTTCAGTTTGTTTAAATTCTCAATTGTGCATGCAAAGATTACATTCAATACATGAATGACTTAATCTTAATATTGAGATCAAAGTTTTAAATATGTATCAAATTCCTTTTGAGCAACAAATATCATTTTAGATTCACACTGATTCACCCCCCCCCCTCTCAGTGTCTCTTTTCACTCCAACACTTGGCTCTAATACCAATTATTGAACACATTGTAGTGTTAAGAGGGGGGGCGAATCAACATATATTAAAACTTAACCATTCTATTTTCCAATTAAACATCACATCACATAAACTAAAAGAAGAGCATAAAAGAGGACATACACCACACAAGGACACCAATATTTTTACATGGAAAACCCAATGAGGGAAAAAACCACTGTGAGAGATAACTCACAATATATGAAGCTCACTACTTGCAAATATTATAATGTTTTTTAAGGCTCATTTCCAATGGACTTGCAGACTAAGGCGCACAACCTTAGGGAAAGATACAAGGACCTGCTAGGACTCACTATCTCAAAGAAGGATACATGAAAATTATAATGAGAAATATGAATATGAGCTACTTATGAAAGAAACATCCAACATATGATGATGGTATAGTTCCCTTTTCACACAATTAATCGATCATACATAATTCGTACACTTCATCTTCAACATAATGATCAATTGCAACTCACCATTCACTAATACCATCACAAATGATTTTGATCTTCTATAAATATACTTCATAATAACAAAACCTCAATTAGGTTGGCTCCAAGACAACCTTTCAAAGAAATGTATGATATCACACAGGTTGGCTCCAAACATTTACAATATGAAGAGAAAAGGAGTTGTGGATTGACACACATCTCATGACCATAAACAATCTCAACACATCCTCCAAAGAAAGATTAAATAATCAAGATCACTTGTAGATGAAGGAAAAAATATTGCCATCCCAAACCAAAACTACCAAGTGTTCAACTTTGTACCATCGGGGAGAAACCAAAAACATAAATATGGACAACTAAGATGTGAGAATTGTAGTCTATGCACAATATATTTTCAACCATATCCTGAAGTATTTGATCATTAAGTGCTAGCACAAGAAGACAAACACTTGAACTAATGAAATTGATCATCCTGGAACCAACTATACAACTATGTCATTTGAAAAATATACTTGGAGACCACCAAATCAATTGATACATCAATATAGCATGTTTTGATCATTACTAAACATATCCAAAAAATTGCAAGGCTAATACTTCACTTCTAGAGGAATACAAAGCATTCCAATCATGCCTTTATCAACACTTTATTCCGTCGAAGTTCAGAATGGAACGTTGTCTCATATAACTTTCTTTGTACAAGGTGTAATGACTTGAATTCTTGGATATAACACTTTCACATCTCTACTAACTTATCTTTTGAACCACAAGAAAAAAAAAATCTTTGTGGAGGGATGCAAACCACATTAACCTGACTCTATCATAGAGTATACACTACACATGCCATAGCAGAACTTTTAAAACTAATCTTCATGTGTGGTACACCAAATTGGTAAGATATCAATGTAGGCATGTTGGAAACATTTTGGATCAAGTGTACCCACCTCCACATCACACTTAGACATCAAGCTAATCACCATTCTTCAAATATTGCATTGCTGACTATATTAATAGATATTTCCGCACATCAACTAACTCCAAAGTATTGTACAAACCTCAACACAAAAACTTGACATCAATGACAACACATATTGCCAATAGTATCTTCAATAATTGATTATTAATAATATGGTACTTGGACTCCCTAAGGTGTCTTGCATAGAGGGTTTTTTTGAGGTTTTTCACTTAGAAAACATCATCAAGAACCCTTTCCAAATAGTAAGACCCATTGTGCTACTACCTTAATTGAGTTGGTTCATAGTGACTTCATGTCATTTCCCACTAGGTTTTCTCCTTTACTCTGTTTGTGAGACTTTTATTTTGTACATGAGTACCTCATCAGGGCTTGTTTTTGAGACTCATCTTTTAGTGACTTACTCCCTAAGTATCACTTAAGGGGGGTTGTTAGTGTGAAAAGTGTCTTTATGCATATAGTTATCATTTATCTAGTTCCTATACCTAGTAGTCCTATTCACACTAGCTACAGCTCACTCAGTGGTTTAGTTGTCTCGCCCCATAGACACTTGACACATACCTTCACACTTGTCCCAAGTGTTCTACATGTGTCAAATCACTTGGAAGATTAGTTAGTCTTTTTGTTTCACCTTCCTGCCTCCTCTTTGTCCTATATAAACAAGGAGTGATCATTGTATTCTACACATTCTATGATAGTTATTTAGCTTATGCATTGTGCTTGATTCATTTTATGGTAGCTTGAATATTGCATTCATTATTTGTCTCTCCATCAATCATTACATGTGTTTATTTTCACTTTTTTATTTTATTTTACATTTATTTGATTTCTATATTGTGTTTGTGATTTACCTATATGCTTGAATGTGAAAGTAAAATATTTAATTATTATCTTGGAATGGTCCTATGCATTGAATATTTTAACATTTGAAAAATAAATTTATAAATTAAAAGATTGTCTAGGCTTTATTTCCCCAATTTATTAAATTTTATTTGTTAATTTATTATGGGGGAAGAATTATTTTATTTACAATTAATCAAAAATTTTAGTGATATATATATATATATATTTTTTTTTATTTTTTTTTCTTAAGGTTGTTTTCTAATATGGGAAGTATATTTTGTGTGAAATGTATTTAATTATAATATCAACTTGTGAATTATCTATTTGGTGGAAAATTAAAAGAAAAGTCTAAAAGTGCTTAGGGATTTTTGGATGTTCAAAAGAACAGAAAATAAAAAGCCCATTTTTTAATATTCTTCCCTCTTCCTTCAAAATTTCTCTCCTTCCTCTACTTGTTGGTTTTTCTTGATTTGTAGGTGGATTTGGATTTCCTCATGATTTGTTACACTTGTGGTGAAGATATATTTAGGATCAATTTCCTCTTGAGTGTGTGAAGTCAAAGTATCTCTGAAAAAATTGTGTGGGAAAATTCTATTTACAACATCAAGGTATTTATCAAATTTAAATCTTGAGTTATTGTTGTCCTTATTTTAAAACATGCTCACATTAGGTGGATTCCATATGGTGATCTATTCTTAGGTTTCAATTGAGTTCTGAATCTAGAATATATTTTATTTTATTTAGTTTTATATCATTTTATTTCATTTTAAAAAAATCTATTTTACAGGAATTATGGTAGAAGAAACTCCCTAAACTCCAAAATGATGTAAAAAGTGTGAAGTTGTGCACATTAGGATTAAAAGGGTATTTATTTTGAGAAAATTTTAAGGTTCATCAATTGTGATGTGTGATGAGAATCATTTATGGAATATGAATTTAGTCAAATATAAGACTTTGTATTGGTTACTATTTTGTGGCACAAAGGATCTCATCTTTGGATACAAGGATCACAATCTTCAACCTCTTTATCCATGCCTCAAATTTTTGGGTGAAGGTTGACTTTTGAACCTAGGAATGGATGCCAAGGTAAGGAGTAGAGTGGGGCCATGTCATATAAATATATAATTGGGGTGTCGCAATATGAATTATTACATAGGTAATATAATGAGAAATAAATGAATTGGAGATTAAATTATTTTTAAATTAATTAAATTAGAAAAAAAAATTAAAAAATTGCATTGAAGATCAATGTGGGATCATGCAATACAAGTAATATGATATTGAATTTTGTTGAAAGATGATGTGGAATCATAAAATATATTACTAATTTCATTACTTTAATTGAAGACTTATATCGAATTTTGCAACATAATGATGATACTCTATATTTTATACTTACTATTCCCCATCCTTCTTTCCATTGGTATGTTGTTTCTTGATATGCCCATGTGATTGTGTATGAGTGTGATATTATTACATCTCAATTATTATCTTCTTTTTAGTTATGATTTTTTTTTGTGTGTTATTGAATGGAGACCATAACCCTTGTATGTAATTGTGCGCTTGGTGATATGTGTAGGTTCTTGGTATGTCTGATACCATGTTTTGTATCATCCATGATAATTAGGTTGCATGTTTGTATGATATCCCATTCAACCATTTCTTAATTCAAATGGGTGGGTCTAAGGGTTCTACATGGTCGATTGGGACTATTCCATCATTGGGGCTAGCTAGATTTATGAATTTTCTTGTATAGAGAATATCAAATCCATTACTACCAGTGGCATGATAGACCTTCATGTACCATTTTCATAAGTTCATAATCAAGGACTTTCATAACTCATTGGCTTGGGTTTTTTAAACTTCTAATATATTATAAATTATATGCTCTTGAGATAGAAGCTTCATTATATTCTTTTAATTATTCTTTATTTTGTTTAGATATTGCAATTTGAGATGGAATTCTATGTAATGCTCATGTTGATATAATACATAGATTTAAGTTTAATTTCCATGCTTTGATGATGCAAACATTAGGTTGTTTCAAATATATTGCTATGTTAGCTACATGACTTTATGTTTTACCTTGATTCTAGTGAATTGTGTCATTTTAGGGGCTCTCTTTTAGCCAATATAGATCCCATATGTGCTCAAGAGTACAGTCAAATTAATTTTCATATAGCAAGAAAAATGAGGAAGCTATTTCTTGTTGTTTACAAAATATATCTTGCTAGTTTTATACTTGTAATTTTTTTATGGGCTTCTAGTTGTAATTTAGAGTCCATGGTCCAAGTTGAAGGAGATCAAATTCCAAAGTTTGATTCACAAGGACCTAGAATTTGGAGTTCATTTGGCACTTTGCAAGTTGTAAAATGTAAACTAAACTTCAAATTTTTAATTTTTGGTGCTCAAAGCTTATATTTCTATTTGCATTTTGCATGTCATAAAATGAAAATGAGAATTTCAATTTCATGGTGCATAATGCATGTTGAACATCAAAGGCCAAATAAAAATCTCCTTGGAGTTGAAATTGACCCTAAAATTGTCATGTTTTGAGAAATTTAATTTAAACCTTGAAGTCTAAAATGAATAATCCGGATCATACTCAAAGGACCAACTTTTTTTTTCCAATAAGACTCAAAGACTCAAAGTTTGATTGATATTTTACACAATTATAGTGTGTAAATCAAGACTTGAAGCCCAAATTGTTAATTGTGTTAAGGCTCATCATTGGGTGAGAATTTTTTAGCTTTCACTTTGAAACTCAAATTGTGAATTTCAAGGTGTTATATAACACAAACCATGAAGACCAAACTAATGTAGTTGGGACTTTGAAGCCCAAACTTCTTGTAAATTAGACTTTGAAATTTGAGTTAGTGCAAGATTATACTTTTTATCTTACATCTTGAGATTTTAGGGAGTGACTTGGTAGGCAAGTTGTAGGGGTTCATAAGTTTAGCATTGGAACTCCAAATATCTACCAAATCCCATTGGTAACTTATTCGCTATGTTTTGTCTTATGGTGTTATAATTCTTCTACTAGTGTCACAATGAATTGTGCATGCCAAGTGTGTTGTTGCATGGTTCCATGTCACCTTGTACAAAAATTAGTGCAATGTGGCTTGTTTTGTGTCACTTTTATGTCATGAAAAAAATTTATTGTGAACTTTCTATTGTTGATGTCTTGTGTGAAAGCTTGTGTAATTACAATTGGTGCAAGTGAAATTAAGGTGGTGGGAGTGGCATAAAACTACATAAATCCCTTGGTTAGTGTAGACATCTAAATTTGGACAATTAATTTATCCAAATTCATCCCCTTTCGTCTTATTTTTGTTAATTAAGTAATACTACTATTATTTAATTAATAACCTTAATTATGCCAAATCCCTAAAGTATTTAATCAATAATACCTTATCTCTTTAATCCTCCTTTCATCAAATGAATTAAATAAATATGTCATTTATTTAATTTCCTTTATGTCACATCCTCCATCTTTTATTATCTAATCTTAATCCATCTTCTAATCTCACCATTAGGATGTGCACATGCCTAATCCTTGATTAGGAGGTGTCACATCCTCCAACTTTTGCAAGTTGGCCTCTAATTTTTCTTAGCCACCTAACCCTCCTCTAATCCTTCATTACTCTTCCCCATGTGATCTTTGACTTGTCACATCAAGTCACATGTGAAATCTAACTCTCT
>VDFB02346304.1:31517-91189 GCA_007258455.2 Sequoia sempervirens
ATTTGATCATCATAGGGACACTTTGCAGCAAAGTGACCTATTTTGCCGCAGTTGAAACATTTAAAGGGAAGTTTTCCCTTGTATGTTCCTGAACCCTTCTTGAGTTTTCTAACAAAATTGGATTCTTTAGAATCAGACAACTCTGATTCACTAACTTTGACCTTTTCTTTCTTTTCAGTGTTAAAGGCAATTTCTTTTCCAGTTGAGGTGTTTTTGCTAGTTCTCATTTCATAGGCAGTAAGAATTCCTTGAAGGCTATCTAAGGTAAGTTGATCAAAGTGTTTCTTTTCTTCAAGGGATGAAACCTTAGATTCAAATTTTGATGGTAAGGTTCTAATGACCTTTGTGACCACATCAAATTCATTAACCTCTTGACCTAAACCTTTCATGGCATTGACAACTTCATCAACTCTTAGGAAATATTCAGCCACTTTTTCATCATCTTTCATTTTTATCTCCTCAAACTGATGTTTGAGTGTAATGATTTTTTATAGTTTGACTTTCTCATTCCCTTGATATATAGTTTCAAGTTTTTCCTAGATTTCATGAGCAAATTTTCAATGCATGACTTTAATGAACATGTCTTTAGTTAGACCACACAGGATGGCATGCTTAGTTCTGGCATTTGTTTCATACCTCTTTTTCTCAGCAGGATCAGTGGGAATAGAGGCTGGTACATTGTATGCATTTAAAACTATGCTCCAAACATCGACATCAAAAGAAATAAGAAAAGCTTCCATTCTGATTTTCTAGAACACATAATATGTTCCATCGAATAACAGAGCTCTGGTTACAGAGGCACCATCTTTAGACTATGCCATTTAAAAGACTCCAAAACCAGAATCAATCCAAGGTGAATAACACCAATCAGAGGACCCTACACTCTGATACCAATTGTTGGAGTGAAAAGAGATACTGAGAGGGGGGGGTGAATTAGTGTGAATCTAAAATGATATTCGTTGCTCAAAAGGAAGTTGATACATATTTAAAAATTTGATCTCAATATTAAGATTAAGTCATTCATGTATTGAATGTAATCTTTGCATGCACAATTGAGAAGTTAAACAAACTGAACAGCAACATGTAATAGAAGAGCAATCACACAAAAAAAAAGATGCACAAGAATTTTTGCCAAGTGGAAAACCCTGAATCAGGGAAGAAAAACCACTCCATAAGTGCCTTGTAGGCTTAATCAAAAACCACTATTTACATTGCCTTATAGGCTAGTTTTTGAGCACCCACTCAAGGAGCACCAACCCCTCGTTTTAGAGACTAGTATCTCAGGGAGTACAAAACCCTTCAACTTATGTTTTTCAAACAATAATGATAACTCAGAGGATTACTCTGTTTTCAGTAAAGCACAAAACATGTCTACTTTCTCGTCTATATAATACCTTAAGGATTCAAAGCTTGAGTCCTTAAAATACTTCATAGAAAAGAAATTTTTACATCTCTTCCTTTTGTATTCTTATTCTTATGCAGAGTTTATAATACATTTCATACAACCAGGGTCATCTTAGAATTACAATAATAGTGCCAGAATAGAAAAGAGTTTTTTTGTATGCATTTATACATCATTTTCAGGTAACAAGTCTTCAAAACATTTCAAGGTGAATGGATCTGAGTAAAGACAATAAAAGCTCCCTTTTGAATAAATGACAAATAATCTCTATCTCTAGTAGTAACGGCTGGGAAGAATAGTTTTTGACTGAAAGACCATGCTTTTTCAAGAGTAAATCTCGACACTTGCTCAAAGACATCTGCTAAAAATAGTCATAACATAATCAAATGCATTTGATATCAATTTGAAACAAATTGTTGATAACCCAAGTGCCCAAATAAATTTTTGAAAAACCCTCTTCAATAAATTTCATTTTCAGAATACCCAATCAAAAATCTTCATTTTCAGAATGCCCATGAACTAAAAATAACTTCTGCAACGTAATAGATGGAAACTCAATGACCACAATACCCCATAAATAGAAAAACAACAAAATCTACATTATAACTGATGGAGAATCAATACCCACAAATTGAGTTTTTCAAAACCTTATTCTTGAAGGAATTAATGTCATTTGAGTGCCTCAAAACTAACGGCAATGAAAGAATTACCATGCTGTCCATGATACACAAAGAAACAATAGAAAAAAAGCAGCTTACAGTATAATATTTCTGACAGAGATTCCAAAAATACCCACTCAAAACCATAAATTTTTTGATAGAAAAAGAGTCTCATTGCATGCAGATTCAACCTTGAGAAGATAAGTAAAGTATGGCAAATCTGAAGGTGATCACGATAGCATTTGTTACCTGGCTGAGCTGAATGAATAACAGAAGAACACGTACCCAAAAACTGTCCACATTTTTTATTCTGTCTTAAATCAGCTTCCCACCAAAAAAAAATGCATCTGAAAGAGTATTCTCTTGTTCTCAAAAGACCAGTTACAACTGTTTCAAACAGTTGGAGAGCAAAGAACAACAAGAAGCAAACACAATGATCACTCATGGTGGCTACAAAGGTAGGGTTTCAAAAACATATTTTTGCAAGAGGGGTCAAGGACAAATTCTGCCCTAAACACACTTCCTTTCTCATCATTCGATGACTTAACAATAATGGAAGAGTTTTGAGGTCTGAGAGAAATGATAAAATCATTTGACTACATAATAATCATTATGTCTTGTATGCTCATATTCCATGAAAAGTCAATGTTATTCAAAAAGAAAATGACTTTAGAGTGAATGATATCAACTAAGTAAAGAGTGGCCAATGAACCAAAGATGTCAACCTTGCAAACATATTTTCCAAGCTGTCCACAAAAGAATGAAGTTTCCTTTTCACCATTTTTTCATTGATTGAAAACAAAACTCATGTAAGGCTGATGATAATATAGTAATAGATCAAGCCTCGACCAAAAACCTTTCTCAATTGAATTTTGTATAATAAAATTAACCTTGCAAAAGACTATGAATTAAATAAAATCATTTGCCAAAGGTATAGTCACCAAGATGATCATTAAAAAGATTGCCATGATCAATGCTAGCTTGAATTGAAATACTAAACCAATGAAATACCTGACAAAGAGAGGATCAAGAACATGTAAAACTAAACTTGACAATAACCCTGAAAACATTAAGATAACCTTCGCTGTCAAAGAACACAAGCTAATCAGTACCAACGAGTGATAAAAGATTTAAAGAACGTGAACGAAATGCAAACTAAGCACTGAATCTGAAAGCAAAACCCAAGGAAGTAAACTATTCACTGAAAGACATATATGAATGAAAACTGTCCACTGCAAATTAGAGACCAACTGAATATAACCAAGCTGAGAGAATCATCTGAAACTATAGAGAAGTTTGTCATCAAGGACAATCATAATTGAGTATCAACACCAAGTGCCTTTGAGAAGCTTAACAACTGAGGTAGATCCTACAGTTGAACACATGGGGTCTATAACAAAGATCAATGATATGTTTATTCTAGAATCAAATTTAGAGTCAATGGAACGTGAAGGTTGGGACATCGATCCAAATGATTGTGAAGTATATTTTGAAGGAGAACTTGTTGCAAGATGGTGTGTCCCTTGGTCTTCCTTATGCAACGCAATGCTTGGGTTCGTGACTTGGCTTAACCGCCTCTTGTGGATCTTGTATAAATCTAGTGGTTGTATTGAGAATTAATAGGTCGATCTTTTGGTGCAAAAAAAACCACCAATGTAACATAACTCTTTTCTACTCTTGAAGCTTTGGATGAAGCAAGATTGCAAAATATCAAATATGAGTGCATGCTTGAAAAATCAAAGAAGATTATTTTCAAATTAAAGGAACAAGCTAAAGAATCAAAAGAAGAAATTGGAAAACTAAAAGCTCAAATAGGAGGAAATGGATGTGAAACTAAATTCAAGAAGGAAGAATTTGTGCTATTTGATTTGAAAGTTAAAGCTGAAGAAGGATAGAGGATTGAATATTTTTTGAATACTAAACTCAATGATAAAAGTATTGAATTCTCAAAAATTGAGGAAGAGATTGTATCTCTAAGAAAATAAATTGAAAAATAAATGGAGAAAATTGATAAAGGTCTAAAACTGAGATGAGGTTCTTAAATTCTTGATGAGTTGATTAACTCTCAAAATCCATCTAAAGAGAAATACTGACTTGGTTTTGAAAAAGGGAAATGTCCTATGAATAATGCATCTGTGAACCTGTATGATAATGTATAGGTGTGAATTTACACCCCATGTGTGAATTCCCCCTTTTTCTCTCTCCACTTCAGAAAACCAAGTTTAGAGGCTTAATTCCACCTAAGCCCGCTACTTGCATCCCACTTGGTGCTTGTTTTGAGCGTCAATGGAGGCGTTTCTGTAGGGGATGCCTGTGTGATGCGCAACAAATTCTTGCAGCTGAACTTGCAGAGGCATTACACTTCTCATTGGGAGTCAAGTTGTATGCCCCCTTTGGCTGAATAAACCGAATTTGGCTGTTTTTCTCCAGTCCTTCAAATTCATCTCTTGAAATTTTTTTTCATCTTCTAAACAATCCTCTAAGCATTCAAGAAATCCATTACACACTTCAGGAATCCATTCTCACACTCTCTCAAGCTCTCAAGTAGCATTCTAGCACCTCATTGCAACAAACACAATGCTCCATGTTTGGTAGGACAAGCTAGGAACAAAACACCATTGCAGCAGAGGCTCAAGTACTCTCATTTTCTCCCCCAAGTAGCCTTGAGTTCTCTTGGTGGAGGTGGTAAGATTCCATTTCTTTCCTTCTATCACTTAGCTGAGTTAGCACTTTACTATTTTGTAGTGCTTTTGTTCTTTTCACTACATTATTCTCTTTATCTCATTTCTTTGGTTGTTCATGGAGGTGGAAACACCTAAATGGGGGTTTGACTAAGGAAGACCCCTATATAGCCACCCAACATTTTCCTCTCTTTTTGTGTGTAGGTGGACGTGCTTTGGAGGAGCTAGCTGGAAAATGAGTTCTTTTGTGAGATTCTTCTCACCACCCTTACTCTTGCATTTTTGCTTTACCATATTAGAGAATATTTCATTTACTTAATCTCATTATTTTGGCCCTTTAGTAATAGTTAGTTGGGCCATTAGCTTGTTTTGATAGGTTTTACCTTGTCTCTGTTGTTGTATGGCTGTACAGACGCTAGCGCACTTTAGAGATGATAGTGCGCTGCACTGTCATCCAAGGACCACGCTTCCATCCTCGGGAAGAGAGCTCCTTGAGGCATAGTGTTGAACCTAAAAATTGGCTCACCTAGCCCCACTTTGAAATTTAGGATCAGAGAGTGGTTGCAGGAATCTATAGTCCCCATCATTCTCATCCTCATACCCTAAACATCCCATTTAGCTGAGGTAAGTTAGGGAAACTTTCCACGTCTTTGCCCTTTGTGACATGGGGCCTTGCACGTGGAGGTCCCCCTACCTTACATTTTGGTGAACCTAATGTGAACCAACGTCTGTTCATCCGTCAGTGTTGAGGCTTCCCTCGAGTACTTCATGAATGTTGTGAAGGTTTATGAGCATCACAACCCAATCCACAACTTCCAGATATATCGTTAGGAGAGGTGTACGACACCTTCCAATGGAAAGGATGAAGGTATCTATTGGTTTATCTATAGGCCTTTTCTCTAGTCTCACTGTTCGTCTAGCTGCGCAGGAGCAGTTGTGAAGGAATGAGATGGGATTCGTTGAGGAGACATATCATGTTCCTACTCCCCCTGCATCTCCTACACCATCATCGGTGGATGTGCATTAGGTCATTCAAATCCCTACAGAATATGTGTCCTCCCTTGCTAGAGGACTGGGCAACTTAGAAAACCACTTGGAAAGAAATTCAAAGATGGCTAGGGCCATTCAGGTTGTTAGTGAATTGAAATATATGATGGGTAAAGATCAAATAGGCATAGAGCTTCTAACTAGCCTCCTCGGTCTTGCTGAATCAGTGCTCCTTTGAGCAACCCTATTTTTACGCAAGGAGTCACCTTCAAAGAGTGTGAAGGACAGTGAGGAGTATCAATGCCTCCCACTTTCATTTATATGGCCGACGTGGTCCCTTCTATTTCTAAAAAACCAGAAACTATCAAAGTGAACAAGGTCCCCTTGGGCTTTAGCTTCACCCCTCTTGTGACCTCTAGTGGTGGAGGATTTGGCGGGTTGAGTGGTGGGGGCTTTGGTAGTTGTGGTGGATTCGGCAGCAGAGGTGGTGCTAGTGGAGGTGGCTTCGGTGGAGGTCATGGTGGTAGTTTTTGCAGAGGCCCTACTAGTGGTGGCGACTCTGGTAGAAGTCACACTGGTGGCAGTTCTAGAGGTGGCCTTGGCAGAAGTTTTGGGGGAGGTTCCTCTGGCCCTCTATCTTCTAATGACCCTATTCTGAATACCCTTCTCTAGAACATGGATAGATGCAGAGCTAGTTAGCGAGTCTTTCCCAAGCCTCTTCCCAGCCTATATTTTAGCCCTTTTTTTGGCATAGCCCATTGTCGATTGGAATGTTGAACACTCCTTTCCCCTAGGGAATGGAGATACCTAAATTTGAAAAGTATGGCAGTAAAGGAGATCCACATAGACACATGTTTTCCTTTAACACCTTGTGCATAGAATTTTTCCATCATGATGCCTTGATGGCCAAACTATTTCCCCGATCTCTCAAGGACACAATGCTTGAGTGGTACTGTTCCTTACTTGACAATTCCATTTTCTCATTCAACCAACTTGTTAATCAATTTTATAGACAATTTCAAGCAAACATCGGATTGAAGATGACCTTTTTAGATCTCGTCTGATGTAAACAAGGAGATAATGAAAAAATTACTAATTTCATAGCACACTACCAAGCACTCCTCTCACAAATTTTGTACCAGTTGCTTGATTCTAATGTACAAAAGGTATTCATAGGCAACTTACAAAGCCCTTGTCAAGAAATTTTTTCCCTTATGAAATACCCTTCTTTCGCGCACTTGTGTGTAGCTTTACGAGAATACCAACATATGGTTGTTCAGTTCGGGGGTTCCTCCTCGCACTCCTGCTCTGAGGGAAAATCCATAATATCGATCTCTGGGAAAGGAGAGATGATTATGAATGTAGTAGCCAATGCTGATGATAATGGCCTCAAACATAACTGAAAGTTCACAAAGTTATAAGAATCTTATACTTCCATCCTATAAAATCTGTTGAAGGATAAGATCATAACTTTGCCAAGCCCTAAGCCTATTAAGGAACCTTACCCTAATTGGTATGATGGAAGTGCTTATTGTTAGTACCATCAAGTTAATGGACATGATACTAAACGTTGCATGCGCTTGTGTCATGAGATAAAGGACCGCATCAAGGATGGTACCATTCGTCTCGATGGGAGTAAACAAAATGCTAACAAATTAGTGGTGAAAGCTAATAGTGAACTATAGATATACATGTACCCATTTTCGTCGCATTCGACTAACATGATTGTAGATCCCACTAATTTTTTAACTCAACCCGAGGACTATGTCAACATGGTCACAATGACTTTTATTGCTCTACCTGCACTTGGTTCACTGGATATTACATTGACATCACAAGATCTTCCCTTGAATAATAAACCCTCACCTCTCTACATTCCCGTTCGTGTCAATTGTAACATTGTGACAGGAGTCTTGGTAGACCTCGCGAGCCATGTGAATGTTATCATAGAAGAAACATTAGTACTAAATTCATTACAAAAGGAAAGATATGAAGAAACAAAATCTACCATTCGTACGCACAATGGTATGTGTCTTAAACCTTACGGCTTGATAACCTTGTTTGTCCTAATTGGACCTAGGGTTGTTGATATGGTTTTTGATGTTATCCTGGAGTCAGATGTGTTCAGGGTGAAGCTAGGAATTCCTTGGCTAGCTTCCATGAATGGAATTGCCTCCGTTATTCACAAGTGTTTAAAGTTTTCCCATGAAGGTGCTGTGCATGTAGTGCATGACATCGGATATCAACCCTTAGTGTCCCATGGTGGATACTCATTGTATCACTTTTGGCCCTCCCTAGTTGGTCCGCTTCCTCCAAGAATGGACCTAATTTACAACAATTATGTAAAGTATAAGACTGGGGGCAAGGGATAGCCAAAAATGACCCTTCTTGCGGTGCAATAGTTAGTCGCCTCCTCCTCCCTAAAGGAGAAGGAGAAGGTTGTACCAACCGCTCCTCCTTCTCCGAAGAAAGAGGAGAAGCCCATGCTAGCTCCCTCTCCTTCTCGTAAAGGAAAAGAGAAGATGACTTTTCCTCAGGCTGCCTCATCCTCTCCCCTTTCCTGGGAAGAGTATTGGATGAGTAGGCCCAATGGCTATCCACTAAGTCTGATGATTCCTCCTTGAAATAGGCCTAAGCTCAGGATCCTGGATCTTCCTAATGAATACCCCAGACCGTGGTACTATTTATATGGTAGAAAGAAAGATTCTTGTAGGGAATTCAATCTGCAACCTCCTACTGCCCCTTCTCCCAAGGTAGCAAGTGGGAAGAGGCTTATGACCAAGGCCCTTTAATCGATTCCTCCCACTGTCTCATAGCCTATTTCTCCTACTCCCATTCAAGAATTCATTTCTCCGCCAAAAATGGCCATAGTGGATGTTCCCATGGTTGAGCAGGAGCCTCCTACTCCTTCCTAGCCTCTGGCCTCTAGCTCCAAGAGCTGAAGAAATTTCTTTGCACTTGAACGCAAGCGTCAGTGAAAGGTCCTCTTAGTTGAGTAGGGCGCCTCACAAAGAAGGGGGAAGAGATGACCACCCCTGCTTCAAGGCCTCCTATAGTGTTGCCCTCTTCCCTCCCTTCTACTTCTCTCTAGTTCAATTTTGTGATGTTTTTGGATTCCGCTGTGAGTGTAAATGCACCTAACCCCAAGGAGGTACAAGTGTTCATTGCTTCTTCGGTGGAGCTACCTTTGCTAATGTCCATTTTGGATATTTAGCCTTTTCAAAAGCTTGTGGATATGGTTAATACCTTAGTTGTATCCGCTGCAGTGATTTCCTCCTATTTCTCCACACCTCTAGCCTTGTCTGTGGGGAGTTCATCTCCTCTGACAAAGAAAGAGGTGGAGGGTGGTCCTTCTAGCAATGAAGGGAATAAGAGGATCCCACCTTCTTCACAAGGTGGTCCTGTGCTGACTTGTTCTGTCCTAGTGATGGAACCAACCCTGGCTTCCCTTGGGTTTGTCACCACTCTCGAGTCACTCGGTGATCCTAGTGGTGAATCTCAGGCTCAGCTTGCCCCATTTGTTGAAGTTAAACACTACGCTCCTATGGGGTGCATGTTTAACTCTATGGATGAAGTTTCAACCTTGTTAGTGATATTTGCAAAATCGCTGACCTTGACTCCAAAAAAGCTCAGTGGAGAGGACCTCGAGGGGCCCTCTTCCTTAGCCCTTGTTGTAGAAGGGTTAAATGCCCCTCCTCTTAACATCCCTCCATTGCAGGCTCGTCCTCCTTCCCCCTACGATGATCTAGAGTGGGAAGTGGATGATTTCTTGGATGAACAATGTTAGGAGGAGGATTCTCCTTGATCTTTTGTGTGTGTGTGTGTGTTTTGTGATGTGTTCCCCTGTGATTGTGCTATGTGTGCTTGGATGACCCTCATCTTCCCTTTTGGTGCTTGGATACAGACATGGTTTTTTTTTCATAAACCTTCTTCTATTTGTATCATCATTCTTCCATGTTTGTTCTTGATTTTTGATAAATTGGGGATGATGCAAACATTGGGATCATTTAGCCTTCCCTTCCATGTTGACCCCATTTTTAATTTTTAATTTGTCTTCTTGTGCATTCTTTACATTTCCTGATATAGTAGGGGGTTGATGATAGTTCATTTATATACTATTACTATGCATATATATATATATATATATATATATATATCTATGAGTAGTTTTGACCCTGAAATATTAGGCTACCCCTATGCCCTTTGTTTAGGTTTTCTTTCTCTCTTCTTTGTTTGAGTTTTCCCCCTATGTGTGACAACTTTATTTCTTCAACATTTTGGTTTTCAAAAGATGCATTTGTGGTCAACAAATCTTTTCTTGAAAATCCTTGCAAACCTTTCTTCACAATTGTATTCTCAACTTAGAACCCTAACAGAATATGTTTCCTTCATCATGGGTTCGTAAACAAAGGACTTAAACCTTCCTCTGAAGTGGGAAAAACTATAATCTTCCCCTCGCGTGGGGGCATATTCTTCCTTTTGAATTCCTTGATGAAGTGGACATCTTTCAAAAGGATTACTTGATGAAGGATCGATTCAAAAGAGAGAACATCTACTTCCAAACTACGCATCCCCTGAGTGGACCCTCTCTTCACGATGGGTTCCCAAGGGACCCATTCAAAAGTTTTCAAAATTGTTGACAGTCTGTGCAACTATCTGCTTACTTTCCTACATGGTCACTTTCTAACTTTGCAGAGTCCTCTTTCCTTTAAGCTTCCTCCATGTGAGAGATCTTGGGGGTGGCTCCCCTGTAGGACTGAGAGCCTATAGGGAACTTTATCGGGTTTCCTCCATGTGAGAGATCTTGGGGGTTACCTTCCCTATAGGACTGAGGGCCTGTGGGGCACTTCCTTGGGTGTTCTTCATGCTTGAATGCATGGAGAATACCTTCCCTATGGGATTGAGAGCCTGTAGGGTGCTTCCTTGGGTGTTCTCCATGCTTGAGTTCATGAAGAATACCTTCCCTATAGGACTGAGAGCTTGTAGGGTGCTTCCTTTGGGTCTCCTCCATGATAGATTTTTTGGGGGACACCTTCCTTATAGGACCAAGAACTTGTAAGGAACTTTCTCTTTTCAACTTCATAGTTCTAAGCAGCTATGGAGTCCTTTGCTTGCCCTAAACCTTCAAGTATGCCAAACTGAGCTCTGCTTCCTCGACGGTTCAGGTATACATTTCTAACCTTACACTCTCCTTGATCTACTTTACCGAGCTCTCATCAGTATTCATGCTCGCTTAAGTGGGGGAAAAATGTATAGGAGTGAATTTTCACCCCATGCGTAAATTCCCCCTTTTTCCCTCTCCACTTTAGAAAACCAAGTTCAGAGGCTTAATTCCACCTAAGCCTGCTGCTTGTATCCCACTTGGTGCCTGTTTTGAGCATCAGTGGAGGTGTTTCTCTCAGGGACACCCACACAACACATAGATGTTCATGTGGCACACTTATGTCCCTGGCAGATTCCTACAACTAAACTTGTAGAGGCATTACACTTATCATTGGGAGTCAAGTTGTAATGCCCCATTCGACCGATTGACCTAAATATGGCCGTTTTTCTCCACTCCTTCAAATTCAACTCTTGAACAAACTTTTCATCTTCTACACAATACTCTAAGAATTAAATCAATCCATTACACACTTCAGGCATCCATTCTCACACTCTCTCAAGCTCTCAAGCAACATTCTAGCACCTCATTGCAACAAACACAACACTCCATCTTTGGTAGAACAAGCTAGGAATGAAACACCATTGCAGTAGAGGCTCAAGTACTCTCATTTCTTCCCCCAAGCAGCCTTGAGTGCTCTTGGTGGAGGTGGTAAGCTTCCATTTCTTTCCTTCTATCACTTGGTTGAGTTAGCATTTTACTGTTTTCTAGTGCTTTTGTGCTTTTCACTACATTATTCTCTTTATCTCATTTCTTTGGCTGTCCATGGAGGTGGAAACACCTAAATGGGGGTCTGACTAAGGCATGCCCCTATATAGCTACCCAACATTTTCCTCTCTTTTTGTGTGTAGGTAGATGTGCTTTTGAGGAGCTAGCTAGCGAACGAGTTCTTTTGTGAGATTCTTCTCACCACCCTTACTCTTGTATTTTTACTTTACCATATTAGAGAATATTTCATTTACTTAATCTCATTATTTTGGCCTTTTAGTAATAGTTAGTTGGGTTGTTAGCCTATTTTGATAGGTTTGACCTTGTCTTTGTTGTTGTTTGGCCGTATGGACGCCAACGCACATTAGAGATGACAACAAAGAGCTCCCTGAGGCATAGTGTTGAACCTAAAAAATGGCTTGCCTAGCCCCACTTCAAAATTCAAGATCATAGAGTGGTTGCAGGACTCTATAGTCCCCATCATTCTCATGCTCATACCCTAAACATCCCATTTAGCTAAGGTAAGTTAGGGAAGATTTCCACATCTTGTCACTTCATGACTTGGGGCCTTGCACGTGGAGGGTCCCCTACCTTACAGATAACTTCAAAGTAGAAGGAATGCCTGAAACAAGGGAGGAGAAAGCCTACACTAAAAAACCTAAGGAGACATCCTCCAAAGATGCAAAGAAAAATCAAGACAACAAGAAATAAGGAGGATTCATTCCTGTTCAAAACAAGAAAAGGAACTTTAGAAAGCGTACCCCTAAACAAACTACTCTTATCAAGTTCAATGGTAATTGCTATGCTTGTAATAAGTTTGGTTAGAAGGAAGTTGAGCATAGAATCAAGATGATTCCAAATTCATTCAGGCCTTCAAGGTACAATGCTACGAACTCTCAAACATTTCATGGTTAGTGCTATGCTTGCAATAAATTTGGTCATAAGGCTAATGAATGTAGAAGTAAAATGATAAGGAGTATTAATGTTATGAATTTTCAATCCTTGTATGATTAATTCTACACATGCAAGAAGTTTGGTCATAGGGTTTTTGATTGTAGATCCAATATGAGAAGAAGTAATTATGCTCTGCAAGCTAGTATCACCTTCTACAATTGCAATAACTAGGACATATTGTAATTTTTTGCAAGGGAAAGAATGAAATATCTTTTTCTCCTCAAAATAAGTCTAACATTGGTCAAGAAAAGAAGGAAATGAATAAAGTGTGACAAAAGAAGGAAGAAAGTGAAGTAAAGAGTGAATCTGTACCTCAACATGGTGCATATGAACCCTCCAATAACTAAAGAGAAATTATTGGCTCAGGGGGAGTTGCAATTGAAAATCCTTTCAAACCCTTGTAAAGCATAAGATGTTGAAGTCTTTAGCATAATGGTTGTTGGTAACATGAATATGCTTGCTCAAAGTTTCAGAGAAAATACACCTTCTGTGAAAGATTGTTGAATGATCATGGATCTCTGTGATATCTTACATAGTAAAAATTTTCTAGTGTCAATAACAAAGAAATGCACTTAATGTGGATCGACTAGGGATGGTGAGAGGAATATTTAGTTCCCCTTCGATCAAAATTGATCTCATTTGAAAGATATCAAGTGTATGCAACTGTTAAGGAAAATAAGAATATTTTTAATGTGTTGCATGCAAACCCTAACAGTAGTATTCATAGGTATTTATTTGGTTTTTTTTGTAAAACCCTAGTATTAGAAAGTGTTATGATGGCTACACCAAGTATTATTGATTTTATTGAGAAGCCAAAGCCCAAATAAAAGAAGTTTCCATTCAAAGATATGGAGGTGGATAAAGATGGTGCATTTTCAAAAGTTCTAGTGGGTGTAGTATATTGCAAAGATATAAGGATTTACATCCATGCCCAGTTGAATGAGATTAACCATATCTCTTCTTTTGAAGTGGTTCGACATGAGATGCTAAATGAGAATGGAATATACAAGTCAAAATATGAGAACATTGTTGCAAAAGGATTGGACATCTAGAAATACTTTCTAGAATTTTGTGAAAACAAAGAATGGGTGAGAATCATCTTGAGATAAATTAATGAGAATTTCATTTGTATAGGAAAACCCTACATGATCACAAAGGATGCAATTAGGGTAGTTGTTGGTCTTTGTGCGGCTATACTAATACCCGTGGTAAAATTTGTAAAGAATGAAATGGTTATGGAGCTCATCAGTGCTATTTTTGATAAGAGAACCCTAAGAGTTAATGATAAAAGAAGGTATCAACTTTGATCTATGTGAACTATTAAGAGAGAAGCTAATGGAGAACCTGGGGAGAACAAAAGAAACCAATTATAATTTCAGGTTTGGTTCTTTGATTATATGCCTTACTTTCTTCTTTTTGAAAGAGTTACCTAGTTTTAAGAGTAATATTTGGGAAAAATTCACTCTGGTAGCAGCAAAAACTAAACAACATATGAATATTTTTTAGAATGAGCAAGCATACACTACTTTCTATTGGGAATTTTCAAGAATTTGCAAGATGAGATGAAAAGAAAATATAATATACCATCTATTTTTGTCCAAAAATATGAGAATGAGGTAAATTTTATGATGAACAAGGATCATTGTTTCATGAAAGAAATGGATCCCAAAACCTCATGGATACCTAATTCACATTATGAGGTTGAGAAAATTTGTACAAGGTTATATAGATATTTTGTTGTCAAAACCTAAGGATCCTAAAGTAAAAATATTTGGTACATATAGAGAAATTATGGATGAAATCTACCATAAGTAGAGAGAAGAAGACAATGAAAAGAAAATGGAAAGAGTGCTTAAGGAGATGGATGCTCTATATTATTCAAAGATAAAAGATAAAGATGAGATTTACAAGATATTGGGTACTTCTTCAAAGACTACATATGATATCCCTACAGAGGTTTCCATTGCCAAATGTGTTCCTTCGAAAGCCAGTGAAGGTCTAAGGAAATCTAGTAGATTCTCTCCTATTGTTACATCTCCTCTACACCCTTTCGAGTCTACACAAACAATTGGTAGTAAAATAAAAATAGCATATATAATCTCTCTAGAGAAAAAGCCCACTAAATTTGGCCATGCTAGGCCTAAATGAATGGTAAAGAGAGAAAAGATGAACATGGAAGAATCAGATGATGTTGAAGAGGTTGAAGAAGAAGATATCTCCTTGTAAAAGAAGAAAGGAAAGAATATTTTAAAAGAGGAAGCTGAGAAAACACCTCAAGTTACACATGAACCTCTTGATTTTGGGGCCATCCTAAATAGAATTGTTGAATATATCCTACTGGATAGTACAATGGAGCTACATCTAGATGTCCCTTCAAAATACAAGAAGACAATTGAGAAGGCTGTCATTGAATAAATGCTCATGTAAAACATTCCTTTCAGTAACATTGTTGACAAAGCTCTAGATAACCTTGTTGAGGCTTTATGATAGAGAAGAGAAGAAGCTACTAAGGTTGATGAAGAAATGAAACAACAAGCAATAGAAAAATCTAGAATCTTAGTATCCCAAGAAGAAAAAACAAAATATTGTCTGGAGACAGCAAAGGAGCTTCACACTAAAAGGAGAATAGATCTACCAATGATCTTGGATGAAAATTTCAAAAGTAAGATCTAGAATGAGACTAAAAAGGCCACAAATGAAATCCTCATTGCATTTCACAATGAAGTTTTTTATCCACAAGTGCCTAATCTCTAAAGCACAAATGAGAAAAATATATATGGTAAAAAATAAGGTAGGACCTTATGGACTACAAGAAGGAGAAGCTATCTTCAGTGTAATTGAAGTGTAATCAATATCTGTTATCGAGATAGAAAAAGAATAAGAGAAATAGTAAGATGAAAATATAGCCAAGATCCTTGAAGAAAGGAAGATGGCTAAGGTGAATTTTGAGGATCAAATTTCTTCGAATGACATTATAATGCAAGATATAGGTAATGTGTCTACTCAAGACATAGATCTATCAGTTTTCAAGGGCACTATGACCAATGGTGATGTAAAGAAAAATGAGGATACTACTCCTCTGGTGAATACTAATGCACAAGGTGCAAAAAATCAAGGTGAAGTTGGTGTCCCTCCTTCGAAGAATTTGAGGAATAATGAGAAGATAATATTGAGATAGTTCAGGATGCAAAAGATAAGGCAACTGAGAAGTTAGGATTGATTTAATAAAATATATATTGATAAAGATTGATTAAAATAAGCTATAGTTCCAATGATTTAGATGATAAATTTAAATATACTATGCTAACACCAAAGATATCTAGCTGCTAGGATAGAAAACCTTTCTAATAATGAGAAGGAGAGAAAAAAATGAGATATCTCTGACTAGGAAGTTGCAAAAAACTCCAAAGTAAATTGTAAGATACATTACTATTATCTTGTTGAATTACATCATTAAGAAATGACATGCAATGTGCCAAAAGAGTGTTGTTGCTTCAAAACTTGAAAACATTTAAGAAAGTTGTAGAGCCAAGGCCAAAGAATAGTATGAGCATTTGAGAGAGAGAAATATTTATTTTTACAGAATAGAAAGTCATGATTTTATACCAAACGTGACTACCACAGAGGAGCATTATATTTAAAATATTCCCAATAATGTAACGTTTCAACATCCCCTTGAATCATAAATTTCCATAGGACATTAGTATGTCTCACAAACATCAACACATAACATTCTCATCTAAAAAAAAATTGGACTTAAAAACCCAAGATCATTATAAATTTTCTTGAGAAGAGATATTTTGGTGTCAAAATTTTAAATTTAAACTATTTCTATATCATGAGCCAAAAGAGAGGACATCATGTAGTGTGAAATTACAAAGTATGCAATTTCCTACACTATTATATATATATATATATATATATATATTCACACAAACACATATACATATATACATATACATTTATAGATATGCATATATATATGTACATATACACATACACACATATATATACAAACATACATATATGTATATCCATAAATGTATATGTATTTGTATATATGTATATGTATATTTATGCATAAATATACATATGCATATACATATACATGCACATATACATAAACATACATACATATATATCTACATATATACATACATACATAAATACAAATACACACACACATATACATATATATACACACACATATATATGCATACACATATGTACATATACATGTATATCTATATATGAATATATATGTCTATCTATATATATGTGCACTATAGAAAAATGGGCCCTTGTCATTTTCATGGTCTTTTAGGCCTTGCTTCAAGATGTTTGGTCTATTTTGCTTTGATTTTATGTTGTAATATGACTTGAACATGCATATTTAGGTACTAAAATTCAAATAATGACGTTTGCTGAAGGTGTTGTGAAGTGTTGTAAAACTTTTCTACACTCTTCTGGACTCTATTTATTACAATTCATATAAAAATAACCTTTTCATCACTAATCAAGTCTTGTGAAGTGTATTTTTGAATGTAAGCCTGGAAAACAACATTGAATACAGGATAATTCCTGACACCCATTTTCAAGTCCTAGGTGGGACCTATTTGCCATGGGTGGCCAATGAGTCCCTCTTGGCTCCAAATTCATAATTTTAAAAAATTTCTTTAGGGATTTTATTCAAAATCACTTGATGTCGGCCTGTGATAAGGTATTAATGGGTTACTAAGGCACAAGATTGTATAAATAAGTATTTTTACATCCATTCCAACCCCCATTCATTCAAACATTCAATCTCACATCACATTCAAGTATTCAAGCATCTTACAACATCAAATCAAGCACTATTCATACATTTTGGAGCATCTATTGATATGACTTCAGATTTTCATCAACAAGGGTTTGGTAAATTGATAGCATTTGCATGTTATTTGTTTATCATTCTCTTTTATTTCATTATTTTATTAAGGGTTTGATTACCAAAGTGGGGTTTGACCAAGGAAAACCCCTATTTGCTAACCCTCAACCATTTTTCCCCTCTTGCATGTGTGTTTGTAGACCTATGTATGTAGATTTAACAAGTATTTAGGTGTTGAAGATTGTTCAACAAGTCAACTAGGTGCTTCAAGTCAAATCAATCATATTTCAAGCTTGGAGAAGGTATTCTATTTGTTTCCTATAGAATTGACTTAGGCACCCTGACAAGCAGACATTTCCAGATCAGGTGTTGTAGAGTTGTCTCCTGATTTCTTAGAATTTTGGAGAGGATTGATTCACCACTAGTGGCAAATGAGTCCCACCTTAAGGCTAGAAATCAAGGTTTTGTCAGATTCTGGATTCTGATAGTGAGAAACGTGTTCTCGACAGTTATCACTAGAAGCAAGACTAATTCACCACTTTGGGCGAATGAGTCCCATTGTTGATTTTCAGTAATTTCAGAAAACATTAAGACCATTCTAGATTCCTTAAATCCTACCTAGGTGCACTCTAATTCAGCCTTTCTCTCTCTGTTTTGCATTTTATTCATTCTTAGTTCATTATTTGCATATCACATTGTGTTTTCCAACATAGCCTAAATCTTAGTTTTGCATTCATAATTAGTCATATAGATCACTTAATTGCATTTATTTCACTTCATTTAGAATAAATAACGTCACACATAACATAATTTGAATGAACCCCTTAGCATTTTTGGCCCTACCTCTATCGTTTTAAGTGAAAAACCCTAGAAGAGCTAGAGAAGTGCATTGGTGCCAAAAATCTATGGTTCAATATGAATATTTATGTATATCTATATATATGTATATTTTTATTTAAGTTTGATAATGAAAGTTAAAGATGAACTCAAAAGACCTTTGAGAACTAGTATGCACCTTCAATATCTTATTTTTCCTTGTAAATCAGATTCACCAACTTGATACAAGCACATACTACTATGCCATTAAAGCAGAAAAAATATAGTTGATTTCACATCACGTTAACCCTTACATGAAAGATAATGTAGTTTGTAGATCTAAGTAAATTTCAGTAGCATAACAACATGTAAATTAACACTTTAAGAACATGAAAGAGGAAGGTTAAAAGAATAAAAGATAAAATAGAAGAAAAATATATATATGTCGGGAAAACCCTTTTGGGTAAAAAAACCCCACACTTCAAAGCATTGAACCAATGTATTAATCTACAACAAACTATTGCTATAATACACTTGCAGGCTCTAAGCCTTAACATGGAGATTTAAATCTTTCTCTTCTCTAGAGGAAATTTGACAACATTACCCTGGAATGAAAAATTATCCTCACAACTCCTTAAGAAATCTCTCATATTTATAGAGCACCAAGATAGATGCCTGAAAAAGCATCCTTAATATTTTGCAAATCCAATATTTGTAAAAGATCAAAAAGCATGAGCTTTAACTCAACCTTATAATCCAAAAATAACCTTATCCCCATCTTGGGCATCCATATTCAAGAAAAGAATATTATCCATATCTTGGGAACCTAAAGAAGATAAAGCTAAAATTTTCTTTATTCCTCTTTAGTATTGATATAGAAACTGCTAACTAAGACTCTCAAGTCAACATAGGAAAGTTGCCAAAACAATTTTATCACTGTTAGTGAATGAACTGGTCCTTATTATGATATTAAAATAACAACTCTATGGCCCTGGCTATAAGAACCAATATTGCTAACAACTCTAGAAATATCACAATTGTATTTTTGATTTTCCTCTGAATTATTACCAAGGTACAATTCCCTTTCTAACTATTCCTATCTTTTAAGAATGTGCTTTTTACCAAAAACAAAAAAGGAAAACTAACACTAATTTATAAATATGAAACTAATGCAACTAAGCAAAAGAATCCATTAACGCCAAAGCTCAAAGACTCAGACAGTAATGGCCGATAAATATAATATAGAAGAATTGATATGATCACAAATAAAATGAATATAGCATAGAGATATTATTCCACACAGAGAATAAATCTACATTATCATTTTAGCCAATAAACAAACACTATATCCATAGCTCATAACTCAAAGATTTGAGCAATCTAAAATCATAACTTTATTACTAAAAGTATGTCCATTTTCCCTTCAATTACATCATAGTGTATATCTTAGAAAATTGGACCCTCATAGAATCATTTTCATTGAATTTTATATCCAAGCCCCAATCTTGAATTTTGGTGGTTAAAATAATGGCCATCAGATTGAACAATAGTTTCTTGCCAACTAACATCCCACTTATAGAAGCTAATAAACTAAGAGAATTAGAGATTAGGAGTAAAAATCATTACATTGTCTCTTTGGTTGGATTTGACAATGAGTCGAAGTGTTTCCTATTCAAACACCTATCGTGTGGCCAACCATACTTGCAAATGATGCAATTTCAAGGCCTGAATTAAATAAAAAATGCACGTCTTCATGATTCCAACATGCGAGCATCCAAATGAAAAGGAAACTTGAATTTTTTTATAGCAAACCCAATGTTTATAATTATTTTTTGTCACGTCATAATTTAATTTTCAATCCACATCACTGCCCCTTCATTCACCTAATCCTGAGAAAATCTCCAGCTTGGATTTACTTCCTGTTTTCTATAAATTCAGTGAGAAAGACCTTCATTTTCACACTTTAGATTACATTCTCAGAGATGGTGAATGTTGAGAGCGATGCTACTTTGAGGAATGATTTCATTATTCTCAAGGATAGAGAATGCAACCCATTTCATAGGTTATTGTTAGGCTGATGCAAAGCATCATAAAAAAACCATCAAAAACCTCATTTCATTAGGGAATTTCATTCCCAAACAAATTAGGAGAAGATTAAATTAGAATAACAACAAAAATTGCTTCATTTCTTCATCAAGTTCACCTAACAGTTTAACAACATCCTTCATTTTCCTCAGCCATTCATAAGGCAACCATCAGTAATCAGTAATCCATATCTTTATCAAACACAAAAACTTATTAACCTTCAACAGTTCAAAGTAACAACCTAATCAAAATCACTGAACCTTTCAATATTCTAATATTCATACATTGACTCCTCAATACATCTCCCTATCCAAGGAAAAATATCAATAAGCATTCCTTCTTACTTTCTGTTAGACAACTAAATCATTGTAAACATCATTATTATACTGAAAGAAACCAAAAATTCATACCCAAACTCTGTTCTATTAGAACTTTCACCTTTTGTAGCCACAAGTCTTCATCATTGTTCAATTGTTCATTGAGTATTCCTGCTCCACACATCAAAATCACCAACCTACCTCATAGACCTTAGCCAAATATAGATTCATCTATCATATCATCAAATTGACAGTAATCAAGCATTTAATGTCATTGTTTCATTGTTCCATCATGTTTTCCAATATCAAGGCATTATTTGACCATCAGGACTCCATACCCTAAATCAGGTAATATCTTTTCATTCTCAAAATACCATACTAAGACTTTCATAGATTCAAGAACCTATTTGGAGGCTTTTAAGCATATAAAAATATCAAGCATGTTTACCATAGAATATATGAGATCCAATAGGCGTATTGCTGCCACCAACCTTATATTAGGCCAAATATACAAAGTAGCCACCAACATATCATCTCCAACCACTCAAAACCCAAAAAAAGTCTTAGTAAATGTTATGAAACTTAGGATTCCATCATTATCAAAAACTATTAGGCCCATTAAGCCATTGAATATCAAAACCCTTAGATAGAGGCCTTGCAAAGCAAAATGAGTAAGGGTTTGAGGGAAATGAACCTTCCACACCTTCTACCAACATTCCATCACTTCCAACACCTTGAAATACACCTACCTACACCTTCTACACTATTTCCAAGCCTTTGGAAGCTCTGTTTCTTTATGACCCATGACTGTAGCATCAATTTGTGTATGGAAACCCTCAATTTTCTTATGTAGCAACAACTCCATCAAGAAATTCTTGAACTTCCCTATACCTACAATCATAAAAAAATTCAAAAAATCCTAATATTAACCTACTCCACCAATATACTTAACCTAGATTGGTGGAGTATTGATGAAATACTCTATTAGACTCTCAAAACCTAGTATATAGGGCTTCAGACCAAGCCACAAAAGATTGCTCAAACAAGCATTGTATCCAATGGATCTCCTCCCAAATGGATGTAAATGAAAGGTGATTCCCAAACCTACATAAACAATCAAATTTTGAACCCTAGAATTGCTACTTAGTCTGTACAAGATAAGAAACAACTGGAAAAACACAAAATAAACCAAAAATAGGGAACTTTTGTTGTTTCAATTCTCCAAGAATACAATTATCCTCTTGCTCAACCTTTTCAAGGCTTTATAAATGTTTCCATTTGACCTTTCAACTCCCTAAACAATTACAACCACCTTGATAATCAACTTTGAAAAGGTAACCCATCATGTTTTATGTGCAATTTTGCATTTTTCCCACTTTTCCACCTTTTGACAACATTTTAAGACCTTACCTCACCTAGAGGCCTAATAAACATTCCAATACATTATTTTTTTGATCTTTTTACAATGCTTTAGACTTGAAAATTCAAAGTTTTACAATTTAGCCTTTCAAAGGAATTCCTAGAATAGGGTGCTCCTGCACCATAGGCCAACTAAGAGAAGTATTCACAACCTAGGATGATGTGGAAGAAGATGTACTGCATAATATCCTTGGGGAAAAATTCTTGAATTGTATCCATGTCCATAATATAGAGCTCTTGGAATGCTTCACATACACTATAGTCTGTACTTCAAGCTATACCATTAAAAAAATGGCCCTTTGACATTTTCATGGTCTTTTAGGTCTTTCTTCATGATGCTTGGTCCATTTTTCTTTGATTTAATGTTGTAGTGTGACTTAAACATTCACATTAGGTCCTTAAAATTCAAATTATGGCATCCTGTGAAGGTGTTGTAAAACATTTCTACACTTTTCTAGACTCTATTGATTACAATTCACCTAAAAATCACCTTTTCATCACTTATTAAGTCCTATTTTGAAGTATTGTAAAGTCTGGTAACAAGATTTCATGATGTTCTTGGCTTAATTTCACTATTTACACCTTTCTTATGCTTTATTTGACGCCTTTATGCACTCATAAGGCTTAATTAAGTGTATTTTTCAATGTAAACCCAACAAACAACATTAAATGTGACTTAATTCCTGACAAGTCCAAGGTGGAACCCATTCGCCATGGGTGGCAAATGAGTCCCTCTTAGCTCAAAATTTAAAATAATTCAAATTTTCTTTTGGGTTTTATTCAAAATTACCTTTTGTCAGCCTGTGATGAGGTATCATTGGGTTACTAAGGCACAAGTGTGTATAAATAAGTTTTTTTCTCCTCATTTTACATCTCCTAATTCATTCAATCAATCTCTTCATTCACTAAGCATTCAAATCACACTTGAGCACTTTGCATCATTCAATCAAGCATCTTGGAGCAACCATTGACATATCTTCAGATTTCTTCAACAAGGTTGGTGAGTTTAGGACATTTTCATGTTTTTTATTCATCTTTCCTTGTTCATTTCATTCCATTTCTTCATTAAGGGTTTGATTACCAAAGTGGGATTTGACCAAGGAAAATCCCTATAACCTAACCCTTAACCATTTTCCCCCTTTTGCATGTGTGTTTGAAGACTTGTGTATTCAAATTTATCAAGAAATTAGGTGTTGAAAAGTGGACAAGAAGTCAACAAAGTGTTTCAAGTAAAATAAAACCTATTTCAAGCTTGAAGACAACCTACAGTTTGTTTTCTACAGATTTGACTCCGTCAACCTGACAAGGAGACAAGCTCAGATCTAGTGTTACAGAATTGGTCCCCGATTTCACAAATTTTTTGAAGAGGAATGATTTGCCATCAGTGGCAAATGAGTCCCACCTTAAGGCTGAAAAGTTAGATTTTATTAGATTTCAGATCCTAACAGTTAGAAACTAGTTTCCAAAAGTTTTTGTCAGAAGTAGGACTGATTAACCATCAGTGGTGAATGAGTCCCACTGGTGATTTTCACTGATTTCTATCAACATTCAAATCACCCCAGATTCATCATTCTCTACCCAGGTGCACTCTAATTTAGCCATCTTCATTTCTGTTTTGCATTTGTTCATCTTTTAGTTCATGCTTGCATATCACATTGTGTTTTCAAACATTGCATATTTCTTAGGTTTTACATTCATAATTAGTCATTTGCATTATTTAATTGCATTTAGATCATTCCATTTAGTCATAATTAGTCATTTTCATTATTTAATTACATTTAGATCATTCCATTGAGAGTGCAAGAGTAGCCTATAAACCTCACTCCCAAAAATCTATGGTTCATTTTGGTGAAACTACATATTGAGCACTTTATCATTCTGATTTCCATTGCATCTTGTATCCTAGACTTCATTTTTATCAACATTCAATTAGGTTTTGTTTTGTTTTTGCATCCTATGGTTTCTCAAATTACATTAGTGAAAGACTCATTTAGATTTCATTTTTGCATATCATATCATTGACAAACTGAAAATCTGCATTTACATCCTTAGTTTGCATCTAAAAAAGCATTAAAACCACTTTTAATTTTCTGAAAAACACAAAAAAATTTCATAGCTGGACTCATTCACCACCCTGGGCAAATCAGTCCACCTGCCCAGTTCATACTGCATTTTCAGGCATTTTTCTAGGTAATTACTACATTTCTATTCTTTGTTGCTATTTCTCTGTTTTATTTTGTAGAATTCCTGTTATTTTCATTTTGCACTCCTAGATTGCATTGCATTTGCATTCACCCCATATTTTGTGGCACTTGTGTGAGTGTTTTGTGCCCCGTTGATAATACTTTAGTGAGACAAAGTTCTAGACTCATGGCTTCCCATGATAGCACTTTCATTATGGACCTTGGGATCTCAAGAGATCCTACTCCTAGTATGGACAATGGCACATTAGGCATGGATACTACCACCACTATGCCTTTACCTTTCTATCCAATGAATGTTGACACACAAAACAATTCCATTCCACAAGAAAAATTCATTAGCATTCATGAAGATTTTGCACATTTACAACAAGATTTAAGCCTTGAAAACATTTCCACCACTGGTACACCTGCAATAGAAAACCTTCATCATTTGATTGAAAGTGATGATGGCTTACTAGTTATGAAAATAATATCTGAGATATACAATAAACATGTTCCTTCTACTTCCTAGTCAGCCAACACTATTATAAGCCAAGGAGGACCTCACAATCCTCCTTCAACCATAGCATCCATACCAACTTATACCACTCCTCAAGTTATAACATCTATGTAATAGGTTAGTCATGTGACTCGTTCTTTTTCTATTCCAATTAGCATTCCTAGTTCTTTTGTGGCATCACATATTCCTTCTTCCACCTTCACCCCTCTTAGTGTCCCTTTCACTTCCCCTAACATTACATACACTCCACCATTTTCCCTTCCACCTCATACCACTTACATCGATCCCATTATTACACAACTCTTTAACATTGTTTCATCCATGCAACAACAAATCTCCACGATTAGCCAAGGTAAAAATTCTCCACACACATATCATGTTCGTCGTAGCCCATTATCCTTAGAGATCTTACGCACACAGATGCCACAAGGAATTGAAATGCCTAGGTCTGAGAAATATGAACGTAAAGGAGACCCTACTAATCATGTCAATGCTTATATAGCCTTGAGCAGTGATTTCATCCTCGATGATAAGCTGTTAGCCAAAATTTTTCCTAGAACCTTGAAAGACACTGCATTGGAGTGGTTTTCAAACTTACCCAATCATTCCATTTGATCATTCAATGAACTTGTGGATGCCTTCATAAGTCATTTCCAAGTCCATATGACTCCTAAAAAGACAATGGATGATTTAATGCAATGTAAATAAAATGCCGATGAAAAAGTAACTGATTTCATTTCACGATATCAGTCATTGTATGCTCAAATAAATGTCAAGATTCTTGATTCACATCTACAAAAGATGTTTATCGAAAACATTGCACACTCACCTTTAGGATAAGTTAACTATGATGAAATTCCCCTCGTTCATGCATTTATACATGACCCTTTTTGATTATCACAACTCGATATCTAGTCGTGATTCAAAGTCCACTTCTAACTGAGCTGAGAAGTCTGAGCAAAACAACCAAAACAATACGCAAAAATTTAGAAAACCAACCAAAGGATTTTTATAGTTCAATCCACCTTCTCCACAACCAACCCAACCTATTCAAATTCAAGTGGTAGTTGTTAAAGTAGTGGTGCCCTTTACCTATGGGGCCCTGAAGATAAAATTTACTCCCTTACTCGATACCCTCCATAATACAATGAACCAATTGCTCCAACAACAAATGATCACTTTTTCTACTATTAAACCACTTGATACCACCAAGCCTTTACCACCCACCTTTAAATCTAATGCTTATTTTCTTTTCATTGCCAAAATGGACACAACACTAAACAATGTAAGCATCTCAAACACTTAGTTCAAGAACTCATTGGTTCTGGTCGTTTGTCCATTACGAGTGTCAATGATCAAGGCAATAAGTTTGTTGCACCCCCTAACCAGAATTTAAATTTTCTTACCAACCCTATGCCTAAACAGAATGTTTCATTTGTCAAGGCTAGTGAACCTTCAAACACTCATGTGGTGAACATCGAAACAAATAATGAACAACTTGATATAACCTGATATAACTCCAAATGCTACCCAAGTTAATCCTATGGATGAACTTGTGGGTACGATAGATGTTGTCCCTTGTAAGGGCCCAACCAACAAATCTCTTGATATTAATTTTTCTTCTCATGATATACTTAAAAAGCTTCCCAATAGTCCTCTTTACATAGCTGGTAGAATGTATGATAAGCCCACTAATGGGAGATTAATAGATCACGTTTGTGGTGAGAATGTGATCATGGAAGAGATTTTAGTATTAGACAATCTTTATCAAAATGATTATAACAAACCAACTGCATGGATTAAAACACATACTGGTTTTGTGTGCCCTATGATCAGATAGATTGTACTCCCATTACAGATAGGACCCAAAGCTTTGGAGGTAACATTTTCTATCATTCCACAATTAGACCAATTTATTCTATGGATGGGTCATCCTTGGCTTCGCTCGATGAAAGAGGTCCCCTCAGTTGTTCACAAATGTTTGAAGTTTCTGCATGGAAATGAAATATTTACCATACACGATAGTGGATTTAATCCATTATCCTCTAAAGGTAATTTTTCCTTAGAAGCATTTTGGTCTGAACCTATGGAACCCATCACCCCTTGAAAGGACTTCTTTTTCATAACCTATCAAAATTTCAAAGCCAAATGCATAGCTGAATTATCTCTTCGTAACATGTCCCCGTCCACTTCCGCTCCTCCTATTCTAGATGAAACCATGCTCTAGCTTGAGTCTAACATTGAATAAAGAATACAACCTCATGATCACCCAACCATAGACACTTCCCCTCCATCGTTTAAATTCTCAAGAGAAAATTAAACCAATCTTGTCATGCCTCCTCGCATTAAACAAGTGTATAAAGCTAAAGAGAAAGTGATTGACCCATCTTCTTCTGTTTCTTCCGTTCTTCCCCCTCCAGAAGAAAAGGAACCTATGATGGATCAACCCACTTTTACACCTCAACAACTTCAAAATAAAATAAAATGAGACTTTGGTGCTAGGGAGCATAGGTTTGATCATCGTCTCCTTGCGCGTCAATCTCGAATGGAAGAAAACAATGAAAACCAACCTCCTCCTTTGACATAAGCAATAGATGATCACCCTCTTCCTCCTGACCCACCACAAGATAATACAATCTAGCCCTCACAATAAAATGATCTGATCCAACAGCCACAACTTTTGATACATCCTTCCTTGGAAATAACCCTTCGTCCTCCTATTGTAATCAATCTTGATGATGATGATGAGGAGATCACAAAAATAGATGAAAAAGTGCATAACTATCTAAATTCTTTATTTTCATCTACCATGAGCTTAAATGATAAATATTCTATACCAAGAGTGTTGGCAAGAGATACTATACAAGTCATCTAGTGTTGTCATTGATGGAAACCCTAGTTAGTTATTCAATCCACATGTCAGCATTTGATCATACCAGAAGTTAGATCAAAGGTTTATGATCAACTATCAAGCAAGAACATAGCATCCAACAAAATTGTGTTCATTGATTCATATGCAATTTTATTTTATCTTTTTGAGTTACGAATCTCAGGGAAGGTAGTATGGTGTATAATTTGTGTTATCCTTGAATCTTAGAGCCTCATATCAATCCATGTGCAAGTTAGAAGATCCGGTTAATTGATTTTATGTTTAACAGTGCAAGAAGGCCGACTAAGTGAATGTAGCATCTTGTGGATATTCGAGGATTAATTGTTTAAGTGTTTTTGCATTTGAGCATGTTGATTTGGCTCCTCACTATGTTGTGGTTGACTTTGGTTGGTGCACATTAAAAATTATTTGTGGATTGAGACGACACTTTGTAAATATTTTCTATTTTATTGAAACCAACATGTAGCGATTAAATCCTTAGTAGTAGATATATATAAGCGATTGTTTATATCATTTTGATATATGTACAAAGTGTGTTGATGTGTGTTGAAAAAGTTATAAGGATTGTAGAGTGATTATGCATAGTTTCACTTGTGCATAAAAGGATTTTGTGATGCGAGTTAAAGCAGACAAAGCAGAAGAGTAGAATTAGATAGAAGGTCATGAAATTGATTAATGTGCTTAACCAAAACTATTCTCAGGAATTTGTAGATGCTATTTCATAGTTCACCACTCCAATTGTCTTTTGAAATTGATTGTAAGGAAGTAAGGCTTTCTATTTTTAAGTAGTGAGCTCTTGGTAGTGTGATTGAATGCAAGTGCATTCCCATTTTGTAAAAATATTTTTGAGTATACTCAAATACTATTGTGGATTGACCTCCACAGTGTTTTTTCGCCTAATAGGGTTTCCAGGTAAAAAAATCCTTGTGTTATGGTGTTGTGGTTGTTTGTTTTATGTTCATGCATCTTTCTTTTGGTTGAATGTTATAAGTTCTTTGAAGATTAGATTAATAAAGTTAAAAATTGCATAACACTGATTCACCCCCCACCCTCTAAGTGTTCCTTGATTCCAACAAATGGTATTAGATCCTAGTTCCTCAGAAGAAGTTTAACAACTTGGGGAAGATCTTGGAAAGTGTTTCAATGGATTCAAGCAGTCTTCAACAATAACTTTTGGTGGGCCTATATGATCTTGATTAGTCAAAATATAAAGTTTGGGAATTGCAAAAAAATCTCATGAATGTTGAGAAATTCATTGAGTCATTGAAAGATAAAATCAATAAGTCCAGGGAGAAGAGAAGGGAACTCTATGATCAGGTCAAGCAGAAAGACAGTAAAATCATTGAAGGTGAACAATTGAGTCAAGCCCTGAAGGAAAAGATTGAGGAATGTGAAAAGTTTACCAGAGATAATGCAGTCCTAAAGCATGAGATGCAATCTATTATGATGAGGATGACCAAGGAGATTGAAGATAGAAAGAAGAATGAAGAGAATCTTACTCAATCCTTGAAAGAGAAATTTGAAGAATGCAATCGAATTACTGATGGATTCAATCAGTTGGAGCTTGAATTGGAACAATCCAGACATAATGAAGAAGAGCTTGAAAAGCAGATTGTTTATCTCAGAGATGAACTTGCTACTAGAAATGAATTAAAGGAGAAGTTCAAGATTAGCTCAGCCAAGCTTGATGAACTAATTAAAATTTAGAGGACTAAAGGTGACAAGCGAGGTCTTGGATATGAGAAAGGAGAAAGCTCCGAATCTAGACAATGGAGATTTGGGCAAGGAAATTAGATGAACAAAGTTGGAAGGTATCCAGTAAGACAACCTAATGCTCAAAGGTTCAATGGTTATTGTTTTGTTTGCAATAAATTTTTTCATATGGCTACTCAATGTAGAAGTAGAATGAATCCAACTGGTCCATCATTCTCAATTCAGTACTTTAATTGTTATAAGTATGGTCATAAGTCAAATGAATGCAAAAATATGATGAACAAATTTTATAGAGATGTGAAATGTTATACATGCAATAGATTTGGCCATATTTCTAACCAGTGTAGATCAAGAGAAAATGAATGGTACAACTAGTCTGGACAAAGAAATGTGGTGTGCAACAATTGTAATAAAACCTATCACATTGCTAGATTCAGTAGAAGCAGAAAGGGTATGGTAAATCAAGGAAAAAACATGCAGAAGAATGAAAAGGGAAAAGGAAAAGTTACTGCAGATGAGATCAGGAAGAAAATGAAGAAGATATGGGTGAATAAGAGTACCTATGTTGTAGGAAATGATTCCACACTAGAACTAGGATCTAGTAATTCCTCCAGGAATTAATTTTAGGCCTTTGGCCTAGGGGGATTTCTCAAGAAAATTCTTCAAACCCCCTGCTAGTAGTTGATACTAGGATATGGATGAGGGCATTGATTGCATTGATGATCTATAGATGCTGCTAAAACAACTAGAGAGAGTATTTATGTAGATTTGAAGGTCCACAAAAGAGTTATCCTTCATAGAGTATGGAAAAAAGGTATCCAGATGAGTTAGGGAAAAATCATTTATTGTGACAAAAGTTAGGTGTGCGAATGATAAAAGGTCATTTGTATTCTTCATTTGTCACTTTGCACCTTGAGAAGAAGTTTGGAGAGCTCTAAGGTGAACTTTGGCAAAACTTGGCAAAGATTCAAGTGTGAAGGCAATTCAACGATCAAACCGTAATTCGACAAAAAGGTATTTATCCGGAAAACTTATGAACTCTTGAATTTGTGAAAATGGCTGCTCCATTGGTAGTTGATATCAAAGATAGACCCCGTCTGAAATTCAAGTGGCATCCTTTCAAATCTATTGAGACAAAGCCCTTAGGTGCATTTTCGTCTGTTTCGTACAACATCTTGAATATTGAAGACATTAGGGAATACATTCATGCAAATATTGAGGAGTTAGGGAGCTCTTAATTGTTGAATTTGTATACAAATCAGATAGTTGGAGAAGATTTCAAGGTAAATCCCAAGTTCAAAACCTTAGAGGAGAAGAAATTCATGTAGATTGTAAAATTTCACATGTTTGAAGAAAATGAGTGGGTCTAGTATATTTTGAGCCAAGTTCATGCTAAATTTATGTGGTTGAGTCAACCTTCTAAGATTACAAAAGAATCCATAAGAGTTGTTACTAGTTTAAATTCCTCTGGTGGGTTGTCGATCTTGAAGTCTATAAAGAATTAGACAGTTACTGATGCAACTGATTTAGTGTTTGGTAAAATATCTATGACAATTGATGATATTATTGAAGTGGATGCTAGATTTGCATCTATGGTCATTGATTACAAGATCTATCATTCCAGTTGAGATAATTCTATATCCAGTACAACTATTTATGCAAAATATCAGATGGTGAAGGAGAATGAAGAGTATGATCAATGTGAGTTACTCTCGAGCCAGTTAATGGAGAATCTTGGTAAGATCAAGAAAGATAAGAAGAATTCCTTTAAGTATGGTAATCTGCTGCTATGTTTGTTCTTCTACTTTATGAATGAAGTTTTGGGATTTGGAAAAGTACAAAGGAAAGCTAATAAACCAGTAGCTATTCAAATTAGAGATATCTTGCACAGAGTTGGTGATACTAAGACAAGGAAAAATATTATCTAGTTATACTTCAAGAGTTTTTAGAGTGAGATGCAAGCAAGAGAAATAATTCCTAAGTCTATTGTAGAGAAGTACAAGGACACTATCTATTTTATGGTTGACATTGATTAATGCTTGATGAAAGCTACAAATCCTAGAACAGTCTGGATTATGCTAATGGGATGTGAAGTTGAGGAGAACATCTTGGAACTATATGCACAAAATTTGTTGAATAAACCTTAGGATCCAACAAAAGAGAGGTTTGGAACCTATGAAGAAAAATATATGCAAGTACATGAACAGTTGAAGAAACTTATGATAGTCCAGCGAGTAAGAAAGGAAGTTGAAGCCTTTGCAGAGAGCATGGGTATATCTGCAGAAGTTGTGAGAGATGCTAGAAGAAAGAGAGAACAAGATAAACAAGAGTCTACTAGAATTGGATCTGCTAGTCCGACAACATCCTCTGCCTGATCTAGATCAACAAGGAGCTCTGCACCCTTATCTAGTTCTACAGTGAAATCAATCCCTGTGAAAGCTCAAGTGAAAACATCTGGTAGAGAAGGAAAGAGGAAGAAGGATAAAATAAAAAGAGTTTATTTTGCAGTTGAGGATGATGAGGAAATATAATCTGATGAAATAGTGAGAGAATTTAAGCATCAGGGCACAAAGGCAACAACAGTCTCTAAGGACAAGCCCTCTAGTGAAGAAGAGAAAGCAAAGAAGAAGATGAAAACTATCAAACCAGGTATATCTATAAAGGAAGTTGATAGAGCATATCAAGGATGGTAATCTTAAGCCACTATGTGAATGGTATGATACATTTGATAGTGCTGGTCAAAGAATTCTTGAAGAAGCAACAATAAAGTATTTGAATAATTTCAATATGACACTCATTGAGATCATGTCCCAGTTTCCTAAGGGACTGTATGAAGTTTTGAAAATGAGGAGAGTGAATGAGAGAACATAAGATGAATAATTGAGAGAGCGCATTCTTACAGATTTATGTCTGATGATGTCTATTGAGGAAATGAAGACAATTCTGAATGGTGCTAAGAAGGATTTCAAGAGAAAAATAAGAGTAAACAAACTTATGATTGGTCAGACTAAAGAGGTAGCAAAAGAAACTGAAAGAACTCTAAAGGAAGTTTTGTTAAAGAACATAATCAATGTTGTTTCTGAAGATCATGATGAAGATATTGAATTTGGTCTGGTGGCTGAAGAGGTAAAGGAAGATATAGTTGAGGACACTCATATTCCTCTTGATGTGCATGATAAAAAAGTTCCTATGGAGACTAAAGCTCCTGAAGATGTGACAGTTGAAGAAGTTGAGATTCCTAAACACAAACAAGAATCTGTAGCTGAGGAAATAGTGATTGAAGAAAAGAAGGTTGAAGTAAAGGAAGTTTATGTGGAATCGAGAGACATTATAGAGGTAGTGAAGAAATTTATGGAAGTGCAACAGGAAGAGTTTGACCTTGAATTGGTTGAAGGTCCTATTAATTTGTCTACTTTTCTTTGATTCATAAATTGAAAGTTGCGTCATTTGCTCAGGCGAAGGCTAGGAAGAATTTTTGAAGTCTCACATTGAGGATAGTGAGCTATCGAGTCTTGCATCCAACATCTTGGAGAGAATCATGCCTTCTCATGTTAAGGATCTAGTCGGTTCTCCCTTCGGTGAGCTGAAGAAGCTTATTAATTCTGTAAGTACTCATTTTGAGTCCCATGAGAAGTCAGCTAAGGACAAGGTATAGAAGAAGTTTGATGATAAAAGGTTCAATAGGGTAAAATGCATGATTGCTAATGACAAATCATTATTAGCTACCTTTGTGAAGAATATTCAAAGTGCACTATTTAAATGAGGAAAGATCTATAAGTCATGTTTATCTTTGTCTAAATTTACTGAGGACAATGAGAAGAAGGTTAAGGATCATGAGAAACTGTTAGCTGATATTTCTGAAGCCTTTGATCCTTTAACTATTTTTGTTGGAAAGCAAGAAGGCCAGGTTATATCCCTAATTGAAAAGATAAAGAGTTTGAATCATGATAATGATAGGATTGTGGAAAGAGCATGTGAGCTTAGAGGCCTAATTGGTCCGAAGATGGAAACAATGTTGAGTGCATTGAAGGAAGCACAAGATGCTATGGTGGTCAGTGATCCAGTGAGCCTTGAATCAACATAGATGCAATCTTATCTATTCTATGGTCACATGACTATTTTAGAGAGTCTCAAAAAGAGTTGGGACACTAATTTGAGCCTATTGAAGACCAATTTTGTAGATATATTCGAGTTTGTGTAAGTTGTAGAGAAAAGTTTGTACATATGCAATTTGTTCATAGCAGTTTTTGTTTGATTTTTGGTATGTGGATTCCTTCCTTTTCCATTGATGTCAAAGGGGGAGAATGGGATAGTGAAAAATGCCTTAATCATCTCAAGGGGAGTTGTGTTTTCAGAGTTTTGGAGGTTGGCAATGTATTCATGTTGGTATTGATCCGACACTTAGTCATTTTTCACTAAGTGTTGCCATCAAATCCGAAGGGGGAGATTGTCAGCAAGAGACACTGCACAAGTCATTTGGTGTTGTCATTGATGGAAACCCTAGTCAATCATTTGATCCACATGTTAGCATTTTATTATACCAAAGATCAGATCAAAGTTTTGTGATCAAGTGTCAAGCAAGAACAGAGCATTTGAAAAAATTATGTTCATTGATTCATATACAATTTTCTATTATCTTTTTGAGTTGTGGATCTTAGGGGAAGTAGTCTGGTGTATAATCTATGTTATCCTTGAATCTTAGAGCCTCGTATCGATTAGTGTGCAAGTTAGAAGATCTGGTTAATCGATTTTCTATTTAACTTTGCACGAAGGCCAACTAAGTGAATGTAGCATGCTGCAGATATTCAAGGAGTAATTGTTTAAGTTATTTTGTGTTCGAGCATGTTGATTTGGGTCCTCACTATATTGTGGCTTACTTTGGTTGGTGTTCATTAAAAATTATTTGTGGATTAAGCTGACAATTTGTAAATATTTTCTATTTTATTGAAGCTAACATGTAGCGATTAAATCCTTAGTAGCAGATATATATAAGCAATTGTTTATATCATTTTGATATATGTAAAAAGTGTGTTGATGTGTGTTGTGAAAGTCAGAATGATTGTAGAGTGATTATGCACAGTTTCACTTGTGCATAAAAAGGATTTTGTGATGCGAGTTAAAGCAGATAGAGTAGAATCAGACAAAAGGTCAAGAAATTGATTAATGTTCTTAACTAGAACTATTCTCAAGCATTTGTAGATGCTATTTCATAGTTCAACACTCCAGTTGTCTTTTAAAATTGATTTTAAGGCAGTAAGCCTTTCTGTTTTTGAGCAGTGTGCCTAAATGCAAGTGCATTCCCATTTTGTAATTTTTTTTTTGAGTATACTGAGATATATTGTGGATTGACCTCCACTGTGGTTTTTCCCCTAACAGATTTTCCACGTAAAAAATCCTTGTGTTATGGTGTTGTGGTTGTTTGTTTTATGTTCATACATATTTCTTTTGGTTGAATGTTATAAGTGCTTTGAAGATCAGATTAATAAAGTTAAAAATTGCAGAACACTAATTCATCCCCCTTAGTGTTCCTTGATTCCAACAAAGTGAAGAACCTGGTACATCTCCTAGTTCAACACCTGCAATTATTCCTTTGGAAATTCAACTACCCTCACATTATATTGAACATGATTGGGAGGCGGATGACTTGTTAGATGTTTGACTTGCATTTTCCTTACTAACCTTTTATATTCATTTTCCTTTTTCTTTTTCTTTTTCTTTAATTTTATTTTATGTGCGTATTGTGTTCCCTCATCACGTGTGTTTGATTTTTTCTCTCTTTGTGCACTTCCTCTATTTGTACCTCTATTCTTCTATATGTCATCCTTTTCCTTTTTTGTTTTTTCTTTTGCGTTCTCCTTTTGGAGATGACGCAAAATGTAGAGATGCCCTATGTCACTTCCATGTTGACCCAAAAGCTCCTTTTTCCTTTTTGTTTTGTGTTCTCCTTTTGGGAATAATGCAAAGAATTGAGACCGAAATGTCTCCATGTTGACCCAAAATATTTTTCTTTTTCCTTTTCATTTTCTTTTTGCTTGTGTTTTCCTTTTGGGGATGATGCAAGGTGTTGAGACCACAATTTCTCTTCCATGCTGACCCAAAATAGAATTTGTTTTTCTTTTGTTTTCACTTGATCTTTGTGTCATCCTTCTAATTCTATGTGCTTTGGGGAATGATGACAGTTCTGAGTTCTTTCATAAAAACATTACAACAATGAACATACTGACCCCAAATCCATAGATCCCTTATGTGTTTGGTGTGTTCCTTTCTGGGGGGCAACTCCCTTTCTTTTGTTCTCTTTTTCGTCTACATGACACAACCTTACTTGAAAAAATATGACTTGACATAGGGGCTTTCCATGTTGGCTCTCATGTCTTGTTTTCCTTTTTGCATTTTCCTTCGCTACTTTAAAGTAATTGCTCACAAAATGGTGTGTAGAAATTCCATTAAAGTGGGGCCATACATTGGCATCATTTCATTTGTATTTTTCTTGGTTCTAGTTGATGCAAGATTATCCTTGGTTCTTGGAAATCTTGCATAAACCAATTTTTTTTTTTTTTCAGTTTTTGTTCTTATTCAGTTCTTGTTTAGTTCAAGTTGGTAGATTCGTCATATTTTCTCACCAGACCCTATGGCTCTATGTTTACATCGTGAATATGTTCATTTTTCTTATTCCAAGATTTGAGCGCGATTGGATCTTTTTCCAGCAAGTAATTGCTTCTGGATTTATTGGTAGTTTCTTGAACCGGCACTAGAATAATTTTCAAGCCTAATAGCTAGTTTGATTGTTCGTGGATTGATCCGTAACTTACGGATCTTGAAAGTGTGATTCAAATTGTTCCGTGAGATTTCCCATACCTTAATTATAGGTCCGCATTTCATCCTATGCATTCATCAAGGAGTAATTCAAATTTGAGGCTAGCCTATTCATGCACACATTACATTTTCTTTCATTTGAGATTGTAATGATCTTTGGCCAACGCAGATGATTCTAGATCTCAAAATGTGATATAAATCATTGTAATAGATCATTAGAAAGTTAGTTAAGAAAGAATAATAGATTGGAAATGTTAGAATTCACCTTGCATTAAGGATCATATATGAGTATTGCAATTTGAGCATGTTATATCAGGCCTTTGAGCTAGATCTGTAAGCCTGCATGTTTTCGACCAATTGTAATTGAGATTTTTGTTAATGAGCATGTTTGAATATGCATTTTCCTCCATATTCCATTTTTCTTCTATTGTGTGACTCTTATTGCATGGTCTGGATTGTTGTCTTTAAGGACCCTTAACCTACCACCCCACAACAAGAGTCACACAAGAGGACTTGTGTAAAGATGGCGGGAAGAAAAAATGTTAGAGGAAATGGAGTGTGTGGAAATGCAGACCCAACTTTAATGTATATGTTGAGAGGAATTGCTACCAAATTAGATGTAGTTGAAATGGCCCAGAGGAGAGGTCGACTAGTTGATGATGTGAGTGATGAAGAGGTATAAGTACAAGAAGAAAGAGGAAGAGAAGATCAGCCTCACCTTGATCAGGGAGAAGAGAGGTTCATAAGACCCCTAACTAGAGTGAATACAAAACCACATTTCAATCCACCAAATTATAATGGTAAGTTGGATAACAGAGATGGAAAAGTATTTTGATTTTGAAGGTACCACTGAAGATAAGAAGGTGAAATTTTCTTGTACAAAGTTGAAAGGAGATGCATCCCTTTGGTGGAAACATTTCCAAATACATAGGAAAAGAAGAGGAAAGGAAAAGATAAGGTCATGGGATTGGATGGTGAATAAGTTAAAAAAAATGTTTATGCCTGTAGATTATTAGATCAGTTTGTTCCAGAAGTTGTAGAATTTGAAGCAGAAGGAATCAAGTGTGACAGAGTATACTGAGGAGTTCTATAAGTTGAATATCAGATCTAGACATTCAGAGGATGATATCAAGAAATTAGCCAGATATGTGAATGGTTTGAGACCATCTATATAGGATGAGATTAGTTTGATCAATTTTCAGAGTGTGGAAGAGGCATACCAATGTGTCGTAAAAGCAAAAGAGAAGTTGAATAAAAAAATGAGTAAAGAAAGAGAGGAAGAGGTGGAAGATTTCAAAGAGGAAAAATTTTTACTGGAGGAGGAAGAGGAACTTTTGCAAATCAGAATAAGGATAAGTAAGTCAGTAACAATGATAATGCATACCATAGAGATGATAGAAATTCTTATTGAAGAGGAAGATATGGTGGTTACCGGAATAAGAGTTATAGAAAAGATGATAGAGGACAGGAGAAAAGAGTATTCAAGGGAACTTGTTTTAAGTGTGGTGGAGAAGGACATAGATCATTTGAATGCAATTAGGGAGAGACAAGTAGAAAGAAAAAAAACAATAGGACAACCTTTGTTGAGGAAGATAATGCTGGATCATCTAATAAAATGGAAGATGGAGAAGTGTTGGTGAATAGAAGAGTATTGTGTCAAAGTGAGATGGAGTAGGAACTGTTGTAGAGAAATAATTTTTTTCGAACTAGATGCAAGGTAGTTGGTAAATGTTGAGAGTGATTGTTGATAGTAGAAGCTCAGAGAACCTGGTTTCTGAAGAAATGGTGACCAAATTGAAGTTGGAAAGATTGAAACATCCGAAGCCCTATCAGATAGCATGGATTCAAGATGAGCATAAGATACTAGTAAGTGAACATTTTTGGTGAAATTGAAGATAGGAAATTACCATGATGAAGTCTTCTGTGATATCATGCCTATGGATGTATGCCATGTTTTGTTGGGAAGACCTTGGGAGTATGATAGACAGGCTATTCATGATGGAAAGAAGAACACATATACTATTATTGCTAATGGGATGAAGCATACTTTGTTGCCATTGGAAGATGTTCCTAAAGTTGAGGTTTGTACACATGCTAGAATCTGTTTAGTTGATGAAGGAGATTTCTAGATGGATTGAGACATGAGAACATGTGCTATGCCTTGGTTCCTAAGAAGGCTGAAGATTTGAAGCATGTAGAAGAACAACCAGAGGAGATAAAGGAGTTTTTGACAGAGTATAAGGACATCATTTTAGATAATGTACCTGATGGATTACCACCTGTGAGGACATTAGTCATTGCATGGATTTGATTCCTGGAGCTAGTTTTCCTAATAAAGCAGCACATCGGATGACACCTGTAGAGAATGAAGACTTGAATAGACAAGTGCAAGAATTGTTGAGGAAGGGTTTGGTCAGAGAAAGTTTAAGTCCTTGTGTAGTATCGACTGTGTTAGCACCCAAGAAGGATGGAGAATGGAGGATGTGTATAGATTATAGAGCCATAAACAAAATCATAGTGAACTATAGATTCCCTTTGCCCGAGATGGATGACATTATGGATTGTTTTGAGTGGAGCTAAATACTTTACAAAGATAGATTTGAAGAGTGGATATCATCATATCAGAATCAAAGAAGGGGATGAATGGAAGACAACATTTAAGACAAATGAAGGATTGTATGAGTGGTTAGTGATGCCTTTTGGACTAACAAATGCACTGAGTACTTTCATGAGGTTGATGAATGAGGTATTGAATAAATTCTTGGGTAAGTTTGTGTTTTTTTACTTGGATGACATCTTGATTTTTAGTAAGAGTAGGGAAGAACATTTATTGCATATAAGACAAGTTTTCCAGAGGTTAAGAGAAGAGCAGTTGCTGATAAACATTAAGAAGTGTAGTTTCATGAAGGAAGAATTAGTATATCTGGGATTTGTGATATATGTGGATGGAACGAAAATGGATCCTAAGAAGGTAAGAGTAATTGTTGAGTGGCCTACACTAGATAGCATTGGAGAGTTAAGATCATGTCATGGATTGGCTAGTTTCTACTAGAAGTTCATTAGGAATTTTAGTTCTATTTGGAGTCCTATGACAAAAAAAATGAGAGGAGATAAGAAGGATTTTAGGTGGACATCTAGAGTAGATCATATTTTTGAGTTGTTGAAACAAAAGGTGATTGAATAGCCTGTGTTGGCTTTACTAGACTTTAATAAGGTATTTTAGGTAGATTGTGATGCAAGTGGGAATGCAATTGGAGCAGTATTAAGTGAAGAAGGAAGACCAATAGCTTATTTCGGTGAGAAATTGAATGATTCTAGGAGAAGATATTCAGTGTATGACTTGGAGTTCTATGCCATAGTTCAGGCCTTGAAGAAGTGGAGACATTACTTGTTTCCTAAGGAGTTTGTGTTGTATATAGATCATCACACGTTGCAGTATTTGAACAGTCAAGGTAAGTTGAATTAGAGACACATGAGATGGGTAGAATTCTTGCAGAGTTATACTTTTGTTTTGAAGCATAGGAGTGGAAAGTCAAATAGAGTTGTTGATGCTTTGAGTAGGAGAAGGAATTTATTGATAGAGATGAGAGTGGAGGTATTAGGCTTTGATGAATTGAAGAACTTGTATGAAGAAGACTCAAATTTTGCAGAACCTTGGAGAGCTTGTAAAGAACTAGTTTTGAAGGATAGGAGTCAGTGGTTGGATTATTTCATTTAGGAGGATATGTTGTTCAGAGGAAATTAGTTGTGTATACCCTAGATTTCAATGAGGGATAACTTGGTGAAAGAAAAGCATAGTGTAGGATTGGGCAGGACACTTTGGAATTGATAAAACAATAGCATTGGTAAGTGAGAATTACTTTTGGCCACAAATTTATAAGGATGTTAGTAAATTTATGTAGAGTTGTAGAGTTTATCAAGTTGTAAAAGGGAGTAGTCAGAATGTTGGATTGTATAAACCTTTGAAATTTCTAGAGAGACCTTGGGAGGATATCAACATGGATTTCATACTTGGTTTACCAAGGATACAAAGAGGTAATGATTCTATATTTGTAGTGGTGGACATATTTTCTAAAATGGCACATTTCATACCTTGTAGGAAGACAATAGATGTAGTACATGTAGCAGACTTATTTTTCAAAGTAGTCAGATTGCATTGGTTACCTAGGAGTATTGTTTTAGAAAGAGATACAAAGTTTGTTGGTTACTTTTGGAGGACACTTTGGAAGAAGTTAAAGAAAGATTTGAAGTTCAGTTCTACTTTTCACCCATAGACTGATGGATAGACAGAGTTAGTAAACAAGAGTTTAGGGAATGTAATGAGATGCTTGGTTGGAGAGAAGACCAGAAGTTGGGATTTAGTCCTTGCACAAGGAGAGTTTGCATACAATAATTCAGTGAACAGGAGTACCAGAAAGACACCTTTTGAGATTGTTACTGGAGTTCATCCTAGAGGTATATCAAAATTGGGAGACATTAGTATGGAAGATAAAAGGAGTACAAAACTAGAAGAATTTGAATAACATATGAAGAAAGTGCATACTCAAGTGAAGGAGCAATTGGAAGATATGAACCAGAAGTATAAGGAGAAAGCAAATGAAAAGAGGAGACATAAGGAGTTCAAAGTTGGAGATGAAGTGATGGCGTATTTGAGGAAGGAAAGATTTCTAGTTGGCACATAGAATAAGCTAAAGATGAGGAAGTTTGGACCCTATAAGATTTTGAAGAAATTTGATTTAGGAAATGCATATGAAGTGGAGTTAATAGATGACATGGGTATATCACCTATATTCAACATTGCAAATCTACATTAGTACCGTGAAGCAGAATTCAATTAAGACAATAAAGCAAAAATGGAGAATCAATTTCCTAAACAACAATCAGGTGAGATTGAAGAGATTTTGGATATCAGAGATTAGAGGAAAACTCGTGGAAGACAGTACAAAGAATATCTTGTGAAATAGAAGGGAAAACCAAACATCCTTGGTAATTTCCTATCTTCAATTTCACCAAACATTGTTCACTTACCAATATCTTATGCTCATATTGAATCCATGCTATTTGATAGGGCTTCAGGTGTTTCAATATTTCCAGCTTCAATTTGGTCACCATTTCTTCAAAAACTAGGTTCTCTAAGATACCACTGTCAACAATCACTCTGCAACATTTACCAGCTACCTTGCATCTGGTCCAAAATAAATTCTTTCTCTGCAATGGTTCTTGCTCCAACTCACTTTGACACAATACTCTTCTATTCACTCACACTTCTCCATCTTCTAGTTTATTAGATGATACGACATGATCTTCCTCAATAAAGGTTGTCCTTATATTGTTTTATGTCTTTCTACTTGTCTCTCCCTGATTGCATTCAAATGCTCTATGTCCTTCTCTACCGCACTTAAAACAAGTTCCCTTGAATACTCTTTTCTCCTGTCCTCTATCATCTTTTCTATAACTCTCATTCTGGTAACCACCATATCCTCCTCTTGGGTGAGAATTTACATCAACTCTATGGTACACAATATCATTGTTACTAACTTCCTTATCCTTATTCTGATCTGCAAAAGTTCTTCTTCCTCCTCCAGTGAAAACTCTTCCTCTCTAAAATATTCCACCTCTTCCTCTTTGTCTTTGCTCATGTATTTTCAACTTCTCTTCTACTTTTAGGGCACATTGGTATACCTCTTCCACACTCTACAACTTGATCAAACTAATCTCATCTTGTATAGATGGTCTCAAACAATTGACATATTTGGATACTTGATTGATCTCATCTTTTGAATGTCTACATATGATATGCAACTTGTAGAACTCTTGAGTATACTCTATCATACTTGATTCCTTTTGCTTCAAATTCTGCAACTTCCAGAACAAACTAATCTGATAATCTACATGCATAAACCTTTTTTTTTAACTTATTCACCATCCGATCCCATGATCTTATCTTTTATTTTCCTCTTCTTTGCCTATCTGTCTACAAATGTTCCCACCAAAGGGATGCTTGTCCTTTCAAATTTGTACAAGCAAGTTTCACTTTCGTATTTTCAGTGGTACCTTCAAAATCAAAATACTTTTCCATCTCTGTTATCCAATCAAGCAATTCTTCTGAATCCAACTTACCATTATAATCTGGTGGATTGAAATGTGGTTTTTTATTCGCTCTAGTTAGGTCTCTTATGAGCCTCTCTTCTCCCCGATCTAGGTGAGGTTGATCTTCACTTCCTCTTTCTTCCTATACTTCTACCTCTTCATCACTCACATCATCAACTGGTCAACCTCTCCTTTGGGCCATTTCAACTGCATCTAATTTGGAAACAATTCCTCTCAACATCTCCATTAAAGATGGATCTACATTTACACGCGCTCCATTTCCTCTAACTTTTCTTCTTCCCACCATCTTTACACAAGTCCTCTACAACTGTAGGTTGGATCCTCAGTCTTCCAACCCAAAAAAAATCTTCAATAGGACTCTGTGAATTCTGGCAATCTCTCATGGATCAAACCTCGCTTTGATACCAATCTAGTGTAGCCACGGTAGGAGGGTCCTAGAAGAGAACAATCCAGACCTTGCATCAAGAGCCACACAATATAAGAAACATGGAATATGGAGGAAAATGGAGATTCAAACATGCTCATTAATAGAAATCTTAATTACAAATCGGCCAACAACATCTGGGCTTATAGATCTGCCTCACAAGCCTAATATAACATGCTCAAATTACAATATTCATATATGTTCCTTAATGCGAGCTGAATTCTAACATATCCAATCTATTATTCTTTCTTAACTAACTTTATAATGATATATTACAATGATTTATATTACATCTTGAGATCTAGAATCATCCACGATAGCCAAATATCATTACAATCTCCAATGAAAGAAAATATAACGTGTGCATGAATAGGTCAGCCTCAAATTTTAATTACTCCTCGGTGAATGCATATGATGAAGTGTAGACCTATAATTAAGGTCGAGTACACTCCACAAAATAATTTGAATCACACCATCAAGATCTACAAGTTACGGGAATGATCCATGAATGATCAAACTAGCCATTAGGCTTGAAAATTATTCTGAAACTATCGATAAATATGGAAGCAATAACTTGCCAAAAAAAGATCCAATTGTTCTCAAATATTGGAATAAATAAAATGAACATGTCCACGATTATTGCTTCTAGATTTATTGGCAGTTTCTAAACCAGCGCCAAAATAATTTTAAAGCCTAACAACTAGTTTGATCATTTGTGGATCATTCCCATAACTTGCAGATCTTGACGATGTGATTCAAATTATTCTGTGGAGTATCGCTGACCTTAATTATAGGTCCACACTTCATCCTATGCATTCACCAAGGAGTAATTCAAATTTGAGGCTGACCTATTCATGCACACATTACATTTTCTTTCATTGGAGATTGTAATTATCTTTGGACGACGCAGATGATTCTAGATCTGAAGATGTGATATAAATCATTGTAATAGATCATTAGAAAGTTAGTTAAGAAAGAGTAATAGATTTGAGATGTTAGAATTCAGCTCGCATTAAGGAGCATATATGAATATTGTAATTTCAGCATGTTATATCAGGCTTGTGAGCTAGATCTGTAAGCCCAGATGTTGTCGGCCAATTGTAATTGAGATTTTTGTTAATGAGCATGTTTGAATCTATATTTTCCTCCATATTCCGTGTTGCTTCTATTGTGTGACTCTTGTTGCATGGTCCAGATTGTTCTCTTTGAGGACCCTCCTACTGTGGTTTCACTAATAGTGCAACCTTACCACTTCATACGATGTGTTCGTCACTTTGTGGATGACATTGGGTGTGATTTCTTTCATAAGTGTGATCTATCTTAGCATATTACATTCCTCTTAGTGGCTTGATGTGACAAACTACATCCCCTAAGTTGTGAGTATTTTATTCTTTGATTGGTCCTCTCTTGGAGACATTAGACATAATGTTCCCTAAGTGATAAACCCCGCATGAAGTTAACAAGACTCCTTTGAACATCTTTTACATTTTAAATTTTTCCCACCATGCATAATGCAACTTGCATGCCTATGGTACCTTTGCATTTTTTCATGAGTTTTAAGCATACGAAGCTTTGCTTATCTCATGAAGCACAAACTGACATTTTTCCTTGTGGCACCTTGTTAAAGTTATCAGGAGGTATAAATTTGATATGGTTGAGCAAGAATCCCATTCAACATGACTTTCCCCATAGCCACCTATGTAATTGTGAGTGCTTACCAACTAGCGTATGTACTTCACCTTTTTGGGTTTTCTCACCCAGTGGACTGCCATGAGTTATGTCACCCCAAAGTGAGTATGTATTATCTTTTTCTCACAAAATGCCTAGATATGATCTGTAACTAGTTGGAAAAATGATCAAAGCTCAATCCAATTCCCCCTTTTTTTCTTTCATTTCACTCTTGCGTTCCTTTGTTCTTATATTTAGTTTACCATGGGATCTTCATCCTAGGGGCTTGATCATCCCTCTTCATCATGGTCATTCCATATTGCTAAGCATAAGTGAATTTGGATCCCTCTTGATGTGCATGGCTACTTTAGTGTGAGTTTGAAGCAAGTTCATCCTCTCACTAAAGTGGGGGCTAAATGTATAGTAGAAAAATGGCCCTTTGAAATTTTCATGGTCTTTTAGGTCTTTCTTCATGATGCTTGGTCCATTTGGCTTTGATTTAATGTTGTAGTGTGACTTAAACATTCACATTAGGTCTTTAAAATTCAAATTATGGCTTCTTGTGAAGGTGTTGTGAAATGTTGTAAAACATTTCTACACTTTTCTAGACTCTATTGATTACAATTCACCTAAAAATCACCTTTTCATCACTTATTAAGTCCTATTTTGAAGTGTTATAAAGTCTTGTAACAAGATTTCATGCTTTTCCAGGCTTAATTTCACTATTTACACCTTTCTTATGCTTTATTTGACCCCTTTATGCACTCATAAGGCTTAATTAAGTGTATTTCTGAATGTAAATCTGGCAAACAACATTAAATGTGACTTAATTCTGGACACCCACTTTCAAGTCCAAGGTGGGACCCAGTGGCGAATGAGTCCCTCTTGGCTCAAAATTCAAAATAATTAAAATTTTCTTTTGGGTTTTTTATTCAAAATTACCTTATGTTGGCCTATGATGAGGTATCATTGGGTTACTAAGGCACAAGTGTGTATAAATAAGTGTTTTTCTACTTATTTTACATCTCCTAATTCATTCAAGCAATCTCCTCATTCACTAATCATTCAAATCACATTTGAGCACTTTGCATCATTTAATCAAGCATCAATCAAGTATCTTGGAACAAGCATTGACATATCTTCAGATTTCTTCAACAAGGTTGGTGAGTTTAGGACATTTGCATGTTTTTTATTCATATTTCCTTGTTCATTTCATTCCATTTCTTCATTAAGGGTTTGATTACCAATGTGGGATTTGACTAAGGAAAATCCATATAACCTAACCCTTAACCATTTTTCCCCTTTTGCATGTGTGTTTGCAGAATTGTGTATTCATATTTATCAAGAAATTAGGTGTTGAAAAGTGGAAAAGAAGTCAACAAAGTGTTTCAAGTAAAATCAAACCTATTTCAAGCTTGGAGACAACCTACAGTCCGTTTTCTGTAGATTTGACTTTGTCAACCCGATAAGAAGACAAGTTTAGATCTGGCATTACAAAATTGGTCCCTTATTTCACAAAATTTTGGGAGAGGAATGATTCACCATCAGTGGCGAATGAGTCCCACCTTAAGGTTGGAAAGTTATATTTTATTAGATTCCAAATCCCAATAGTTAGAAACTAGTTTCTAGAAGTTTTTTTTAGAAGCATGACTAATTCACCATCAGTGGCGAATGAGTCCCACTAGTAATTTTCACTGATTTCTATCAGCATTCAAATTACTCTAGATTCATCATTCTCCACCTAGGTGCACTCTGATTCAACCATCTTCATTTCTGTTTTGCATTTGTTCATCTTTTAGTTCATGCTTGCATATCACATTGTGTTTTGAAACATTGCATATTTATTAGTTTTATATTCATAATCATTCAATTGCATTGTTTTATTGCATTTAGATCATTCCATTTAGTCATAATTCCATCTTGCATTCCTTTATTTGAGTGATTCACATTGATTTTGAGTGAGGTTTATCTCTCTTCTTTTAGGTGAAACATCCCAAGAGTGTACGAGTAGCCTATAAACCTCACTCCCAAAAATCTATGGTTCATAAGAAAACATGATTGGGGCATAAGGGCGGTAGAGTATTTGGTACATCTTAAATATCTGATGAGGGTATGAGATGCCATTGGAGGACTAGGAAAATTCCCTAGAACCAACCTCATAGGTGATGCCATATGAGTTGCTATCATAGTCCAAAATGAGGTTATAGAGAAGATAATAGCTCTTCTCCATGCAGAGTTGGCGCAAAATGACATGGGGCTATTTTCCCACTTTGTGCAATCGTAAGAGAACCTGTTTTCGCTTGCCTAGATTGAATGCTTCCAGGAGGTGGTGGAGGGAATACATGTCCTTATGTTTATCCTCTATATTTAGGAAAAATATGTTGATAACCTTTTTGTTTCGAAACACAAATTCCATTTTGTAATACCAAACATATACATACATATAAATATAATATGAAGTTTTTTGTACTTTTGGCATTGTGTCTTTTTTGCATCTAATTATCTTTTCCTCTTTAATTTGCTATTGTGTTAGATAATGATATTTGTGTATTTTTTTATCAGGAAAAGTAGGTTTTGAAGGGGTCCTGAAACCCTTTACAATGGAGAGAAGCTGCTAAAAGGACTTAAACTATCAAACCCGTAGCCCAAGTACAACATTTTTTCTAGAACATTGGCTAAGGCCATATTTTCCTCAATGACCCCCTCATGCATCTCAACCACATCCTTGAGCTCCTCAAAAGAAATAGCAAACCTTTTCTTGGTCTTGCTCCTCGTTCTAAAAAATGGGCCAACATCTGATTTTTCTCCACATTAGGGCCAATTTTTGAAAGGTCCTCAAAGAAAAACCAAGCAACATATCCTATTTCATCATCCTCTTCAAGAGAAGAATTATTCACAAAAAATTTAGATATCCTATTAGAGGATCTATGCTTCAAAGTTGTAAGATGGAAAAAAATGGGTATTTTTATCCCCACTCCGAAGCCAAATAGCTCTAGATCTTTTCTTCCAGAACTCCTCCTCACTAGCCACAATGTTATGCAAACTAGCAAGGACACTTTCCTCCTCAAGAAGAGAAACATCATTCCTAGAAGCCTGCATTCTTTGTTGCACAATACCCATTTTAGCATTGAGCTTCAATTTCTCCTTAAAGATATTTCCAAAAGAAGACTTGTTCCACTCAATCAAGTTTTTCTTAATATAAGCAAGTTTCTAAGCAACTTTATACATGGTTGAGCCATCAACATTAATACTCCACCACTCAAAACTTTTGGAACACAACTCTAGGTGGGTAGTCCACATTTTTTCAAATCTAAATGGATAGGACTTTTTTTGACCAATTAGCTTAACATTCAAGGATATAGGAAAATGATCTGATCTGAGCCTTGTAAGAGCAGAGAGAGAACACACATAAAATTGCAACCAAACTGGAGAAATAAGAGCCCGATCCAACTTGACCTAGATAAGAGCATCCCCAACACGTCTATTAGACCAGGCATAGGACCCCCCACCCAAATCCAAATCCACCAAAAAATTATCATTGATGAAGTTCATGAGATCCAAATGACTATCATTTGCAACCTAGGATCCCCAAAACTTATCAGAATCATTGAGCGGAGTATTAAAATCCCCCAACACCAACCAGTTCTGAAAAGAGAATTGAGCCTTAAAAGTATTCAAATTCCCCAAAAATACTTTTGAGAACATTTTGAATTGGGAGCATAAATATTTGATAGAACCCAAGAGAACTTATCCTTGTGGAAAGAAAAAGAAATAGCAACATGATTCTCAAAAGAAAACAAAGCAGAGCCATAAACCACCTTAGGATTCCAAAAATCAGCCACCCTTCTAGAAGTACCATTAGAATCAAACGCATAGTAGCCACAGTCCTCAAAAAATATATTCTTAATTCTTTCAACCTTCTCAACACCCATCTTAGTCTCCTGAATCAAAATGATATCAGGACAATGATCTCTCATAATGTTTGAAAGAAGATCCCATTTATGAGGATTATTTAATCCTATTATGTTCTAGGAGAGGATCTTCATAAAATATTCTGCGAGGGACCACTCAGGCCCATCTCAAGCAGAGTAATCTGTGAACCATCAACAATATCACATTTTCTTTCCCTCTCCTGAATTTTCTACAAAGAAGGCCTACCTCTACCTCTACCCCTTGGCTTCGAACCACAATCCAATTTTAGATGGTTGCTTGTAGCCATTCCCACCACTAAGGGAGTATATTTCTTCTTATTATGAGATTTGGGAGTAGAGGAAATGGGAATCTGAGCCTCCTCTCCCTGAGGATCACAAGAGTTAAAATCATTGATAGAAGAGATGAGCACCAGCTTCTCCAACACAACCATCTCCACCAGCGGCTCTTCAAAATGAAAATCCTCTTTGACCACAACTAGTTCCACCATCAGGGAACTCGATAAATCCTCCTTGGATGTTAAAAACATAACCCAAGAGACCATCTTCAGAGGGGTCACCTTCTCTGGCTCAACAACAACAATAGCTAAAAATTCAACACCAACTTCCTCCACTAGATCCATAGCATGCTCCTCAACATGTAGGGAGTTAATCTCACCCTCCTTAGAAGAAATTTCCTCATCAAGGTAGATACTGACAGGATCAATAGAAATTTCCTTAACAACAGAGGCATCGAGAGGCAGACCATCACACATCACCTCCCCCAATGGCTCAATAGAACTTGACTCAAGCCCAAAAACTAGAAATTTCCCAATGTCCTTCCAAAATTTGGCCTACACTAAGTCCTTTTGGGAGGGGCCTTCACCTTTTGAGAAGGAACCTTATGCTTTAGAGGACACTTCTTAATCCAATGACCCAACTTCTTGCAATGAAAACAGGCTCAAGGGATAGACTCAAACTCAATCGCCTACTCCCACACTCGTAGCTTAGAGTTTGTCTTGATCAAAGATGAGAGATCCGTAGTCTCATCCAGAATCACACACAACAAAGCATAAACAAGATGATGCCTCAAAGAAGTGAGATTAACAATAGATAACAAATGTCCAAAGGTAGACACAATTCCTTTGAAGACTTGCTCATCCCAAAATTCAAGAGGAAGCCCAGGCAAGCAGACCCACATAGGAGTTGAGTCAAAAGAATAGGAACTCAAAGAGAAACCTGCCTTCCATTTCTTTAGCACCAGAGATGATTTTCCAATAATCCAAGGTCTCCCTACCAAAACCTTCAACAAATCTTCTTCACAAGAGAAAGAAAAAGAGAAGAAGCCCTTTACAAGGGCCCCTACCTCAACCTGACACTTTAGATTCCATCGATTCTTAGAAATGCTGTGAACCAAATAAATATTAGCTTGAGGTCCCAAAAAATTACCAACCAACGATTGCTCCATGGAAAGAATACCCTTGTCAATAATACAATTTGACACAGAGACAAAATATTCACTAGCTAATGTGTCTACAAATTATTCCAATGGAGTTGAGGAACTATTCTCCTTAAGCTTTACACCAAACAAATTTGACCAAGTCTTATCCTCCAATGAGGTAGTAAATTGTTGAGTAGCTTTAGAGACCATAGAAGCCTCAAGAGCCATAGAAAGAAACCCCACCTTGTCCAAGGAAGTACCATCTTAACCCAGACCACCAGAAGGAGGAAGGACTTTTGAGTTACCCAATGGAAAGGACCCAAAAGAAAATCATCAACCACCCTCCTACTGGCATCTTGACCACCATCATTAATTCCAACACCTGGAGCAGGGTTTCTCGCTTTACCAATATTTGAAAAATACTTACCCAAGACACCAGCCATATTCACAGCTTCAGCTCCACCTGATGACAACTCTATTTCTTTTATATAGCTTAATATATTTGTGTATTTTACTCTCCTATACATTTTAATTTTAATGGTTGCACTTGATCAATCAAAAAATTTCTTGCATTGACATCGTTCATTAAAAAAAGTTCAAAAAATCCTTTAAAATTATTCGCACTTACGAAAACCTTGTACTTCACCATCGTTGCTTTCCTTATAATAATATACTTATATAATCAAAGAAGGGAGAGGATTGTGAAACCCTATCGACAACTGAAAATAGTTTCCAAACCTATCAAAAATATCAATGACACATAACATCTTATTTTTCATTCTTTAGCTTTCCTTCACTGGTAGACTTTTGAAAAGTTATATAACCTTTGGTACGAACTAATTTTTTTTAAAACATTCAGACTTAGACATTCCCACAAGGCTTTCAACATTTAGGAAAATTATGATAACTTCACAAAAGACTGACAATACATGAAACAAAGGATAAAGCCAAAGACTTGATAAGGGATGTCGGCATAAGGAGGGGTTATAATAACATTGGTGGCATCTATCAAAGTTCATTAAACTTAAGGAAATATTGACAAATCTTGAACTTTGGAGAATTTTAAAATCAAAATGAGGTTTTAGAAATAATGGCCAAGACCGAAGTAGTAGTGGCTTTGTCTGGGAAAAATACTGTAAGGATGTAGCCAAGAACCTAGTAACATGTTTCAAGGGCCATTGCTTAATCCATTTGGAAATAGATTCATGCCAAAGGGAAAGGATCCAGGCAAAATAAGAAAGCCAAAAAGAGATGCAAACCAAAAATGGCACACCAAAAATGAGACTATGTACATAGTAGGATAAATCCTACAAAAAGGAAAGGAAATTTCTCATAAAAAACCATTAACTAGCTAAGAGAAGAATGAAATAGACCTAGAAAAGCTAGTGATCCCATGCAACTTTTGGAGGATGTTAGAAAATAGGTTTTCCCATAAAGCTCCAAGTCCATTGAGAAAATCCTCACCAACTACTACACTCCCGAACAACCACTTTTCATCATATATTTCTTCTTTCATAGAGAAATGAATTTGTATTGTGATTCTCTTGTTAGATGATGGCCTCGCTAAAGGTTTAACCTTATGAAAAAAGTTTTTCTTCATAGGAGAGATTTTGATCCTTCCCTAACGACTTGGATGGTTCAAAAAATTTCCATTCTTTATTATTCTCCTCACATGCAACCATATTTCCTAGTTCGTGACTTTTCACTCCACAATCATCCTAATCATTTAACTTACTTGTATTATCATTCATTCCTACCCTATGATCTCGTTCTCTATCAGTATTGTTGTGACAAAAAAATTCTCTTATCATATGACCATGGAGGCTAATCTCCAAGCACTCAAATAGAGGATTACACTTTGCTTCCTAAGATTCATCAAAAATAAATAGAGGATTTGAAATTTTACTTCCCTTCATTTCGTTTTCCTCTCCATCATATAAGTTATCCTTGGAACACCATTCTCGAGTGAAAATAACATCCTATTCTTTTGAATCGGTTTGTAAACTAGTGAATTGATTGACACCTATGGACCTTACAGTAATCTTATCCTCCATGTGTGAATTATCATCTTCTCTATTTATTTTGTCCAAAAAATCAATATGAATACTTTTGAACCTAAAAATTTCACAATCAAGATTGTATAAAGAATCTGACAACTGATATTTTCGATGAGGATCATGAGTATTCATAAGAGTAATAGGAAAAATGGAGTGTATGTTGAAGTCATGCCTTACCCGAGGAGAAAAATCCTCTTCTTCGCTTGATGAACTAGGATCTTCTTCTATTCTAGTAGAAGTTAGGCTATAGACTTGAGCCTCCAAGTTTGGCCTTCATTCCTATTGTTCACTTTCTTATGACTCTGGAAATGTTCAAGACTGAAAACTATTAGATTTGTGTTTTCAATGACATGACAAGATTGGTTTAATGGGAATTCAAAAACCCTAACTTAGGTGTTACTTGGTTTAAAGTAGTTTATTTAACATAACTTTGTTTCCAAAACCCAAAAGTAATTAAATCATCCTCAATATTTATCGCCTCTAACTGTGCTTGTTCAATCCCACTAATTTTATCCCCTTTTAAAATAAGTTGGACTTTAGGGTGCAAGGAAAACATAAATACAAGAAATTGAATTATCTTAATCATTTGTTCAGGTGATGGAATTTGTTGGAGTTTCTAGTTGAAATGATCAATAAAATCTAAGATAGACTCTTTTTCTTCCTTCATAATTTAAAAAACCTATCGTAACGAGGCAAGAATATTAACCACATCTTTGAAACAAACAAGGAATTTCTTCTTCAAAATATTCTAGCCAATTATACCTCCCTTTTAAAGACCCCTGAACCAATATATTGTGCACTTTTAATAAGGCTATCGACAAATAGTCTCAGAAAAAAATATTCTTTTTGGATCCCTAAAATTCCACTCAAAGCAGTCATAGCCAAAATGTGTTCCTTAGGATTTTGTAAGTTCTTACCAAAGAATTTTTAAAAATTCTTTCTCAATCCATGCGATAAATAATAATATTCGGATAGGGCTAATGGTCCAACAAAGTTATCCCAAGGCTTTGAAATTATAGATGCCATAAAATTTCAAAGCTGCCAACTCCCTTCAAGGAGTAAAAGAGAAATCACACTCCTAGGTCAATTCTTGGGTGGAGGTTGAGCGAGAGGAGGGTTCAAACGCTGATTAGGATGAGGGGTGAATTATCATAATATATGAATTCAAGTCTTGGAGGTTGTTCCACTACTCTACTCGGTGGTCATTGAGCCCATTCTTCTTCCTCTTCCAAAAAAAATTCACTCTCATATAGTCTGCATCACTCCTATATCTCCAGGTGAGGGTATTAACTGAGAAATAATATCCTCTTGTTGAACCTCCATCCAATCTATATCCGATTGTAACATAGGGAAGATATTTTCATGTGGAAGCATCATCTTGTTGCATGTCCCAAAGATGACCTTCAAATATTTTTGTATACACCTAAAAATGGTCACATCACAATAGTCTGGTAATTAATTAAATATTTCTAATATTTAATTAAATCTCTGAATTCAATCTGCATATAAATAAATCTAAATAATTTATTTATATTGTTCATTCTTTCATTTTGATTAAATAAATAAGTTTATTTAATCACTTTTCTTATCCATTTCTTAATTAATTAAATAAACACTATGATTTATTTATATTAATTATCATATATAATCTTGGCTTGAATATTTTATTCAAATAAAGATTAAAGATTCTTCTGTTCTAAAATTCTTCTAAAGTCTATTCACAATTAAATATTCCAAATATTTAATTAATTCCTCTAAAGTCTATTCACAATTAAATATTCCAAATATTTAATTAATTCCTCTAAAGTCTATTCACAATTAAATATTCCAAATATTTAATTAATTCCTCTAAAGTCCATTCGCAATTAAATATTTCAAATATTTAATTAAATCTCCTATAGTCCTAAAATCAAATATCAAACTCACATAAAATTAAATAAATCTATTTATTTAATTTGGATTATCTTCAACAACCGTGAAACAAACTTCAAAACAGAAAATTAATTTCTCTGTTCCTGTGCAAAGGTGTTCCATGGGTTGAAGACAAGCCTCCATTCTTGTCTTCAATCTCCCAACATGTTCCATCTTCCTCTCAACCTCTCCATCTCTCACCATTCAAAATTACTAGACAATCTCACAGCCATTGATCTTTGCCAGCCAAGCTCTTCCCTATAAAAATCTATAAAAGGGACTGTTGGGTCTCTGAAAAATATAGAAGCTTTCATACGAGAAAACTATAGTCAATTAGCTTTCCAACATCCATAGCCTTTAGAATCATAGCATAGCATAGTTTAGCATATTAGCATTTCATATCATGGCTTATCATCCTCATATCATAGTTTCATAAGCATCCATAATCCACAGCCCCTGTGCATATTCATATCAGCATTTCACTCCACCGGCATATAGGACAGAGAAGTACTCTCCCTTTGCATACTCATTCTGCAGGTTTCCATTCTAAGAAGCTTTGCTTATACAATATGAGAAAAGTAGCTTTAAGAGAATTACTGAGATAAAGAACAATGGAACGATTCTAAAGAAGCTCTGTTTGATTTCATTTCAATTTATCTTGCTTTCTTTAGTTTAATGTTGCATTGGTGTGTTTATATTATTTTAGTTTGATACTAACATTTCCCACACACATTTTTGGTGCCCACCATGGGGCTCTTGCCCCAATTTTAACCTCTTTTTGTAGGTTTTCCTGACAGGTTATGGCTAAAAGAGCGTATTAGCACATTAAACACAATTTAGCGCAGTTCACACCCAGTTTAGCACCCTTCAGAGATTCCTTAGTGCCCTTCAGAGATTCCTTAGCGCCCTTCAGAGATTCCTCAGTGCCCTTCAGTGATTCCATAGCGCCCTTGACTGATTCTGTAGTGCCCTTGAATGATTCCATAGCGCCATTGATTGATTATGCAACGCCCTTCAGTGATTCCTCAGTGCCCTTAAGGGATTCCATAGCGCTCTTGATTCATCCTGCAATGCCCATTAACTCTATTTTAGCGCCCTTAATGTCTATTTTAGTGCATTTTTAAAAGTATACAATTGTAATCTGTAACTTAATTAAGGTTTGATTGGATCCGACGCGACCGCGGCCAGTAAGGGCTTTAAAAGAATGAAGCAATCCTAGGATAGTCACTTAAATGAAATGAAGCAATCCTAGGATAGCACTTAAATGGAAAGAATGAATCAATCCTAGGATAGTCACTTCATGTTTTATTTTGGACTAAAAAGAACACCATGTCTTTGTGAAGCAAAATCTTCATTTAGATTAGTACATTGTGATTTGGGTTTTAAAAAGAACATTTTTTTGCTTTGTTTGTGGCAATAGGTCTATGCTCTCCCCTTAACTGGGTGATCAAAATACCAGACTTGCCTTTTCAATTTCATGCAAATTTACTATTTTAATTACAACCTTTTAGAAGGCCTGCCGTAGTGGGAAAAAGTACTCACCCTATGGTAACGACCTAAGTGGGAACAACTAAAGCCAAGTTTTCCAACCCACTTTAATCAAATGAAGATGGTTGATGAAAATCCCATTCGACGGTAGTGTGCATTGATAACCATCCCCAAAGCCTTTGTTCTAAAGGGTGGGAGGTCTCTCGAGGGAGTCTATCATTTGCTGCACCGAACGGAAACCCTTACTAAGAACTTAGTGTAGTGGCTAACTTGTCAGTTTCTGAACATCATAATAATCACAGTGTAGGGGAGGGAAGAATCTACCCCCAAGACACTCACCATATAACTTCCAAGGACCGTTTTCTCAGGGGATCCGGTATCCACTTCCGTCACTTTAAGTACACGCCTGGAAAAGAAAAAAACATGGGCGCCCCTTTGGGGGTGACATGGCTATGTGAGTCGATGCAGTTCTAAGATGTGGGCTGTTGATTATTATGATGACCTACCTGAGTATTAAGAGTGATTCTGTTTGATCTATCTGTCATGTGTGAAACCTGTGAAAACAATTTTTGAAAAATATTTTGATCATACACTTAATGTTTAGAATAAGACATAAAAACAACTATTCTACAACTTGCTTGATGTGTTTTCAATACATTAATTCAGTAAAGATCATCCAAAACTTACAATCACATTGATTACTCTAAATGTTATGAGATTGGAAATCCACAACCTTTGTTACGAAGTCCATTATGAAACAAATCAAAAATCCAAAGAAACCACTTAGCTACAAGAAACTATTGAAGAAAAGGCGATTCTTGTACCAAAGCCAAAAGGTTTTACTTAAACATAGAACCTTTATCCATCGATATCATGAATGTGTTAGAGGTTTCACTGATGATTATGTTGTAGAACCATTATACTCATGAGCTTTCTTTCAAAGAAAAGCCCTTTCTCAAAGGCACAACCATAGTTAGCATATTTGTTTTTGTTATATTCCCCAATGTGCAATTGAATATTCTACTCATCCAAATCAATTTCTGCAATAGAGAACTCAATTACATTAGGCATTTATCACAAATCCGTCCTTTTACGAAGCTACGATCAAACTTCATAAAGTGCAAAATCATTCCTTGATCTTTTGCTTAAATTCCCACCAACAGGATTTTCATCCTTTCAATTAGGGAACAACACAAGCTAAAGACTAGAAATCTTTTAAAGTCATAGAATCTTCATTCTATCCTGACTTTCATATCCATCACAAATTGCACTATTTCACTCTTTTGATCAAAAGTTAGTAGAATTTGGAGCAAATATTATGCCTATTGTCACGAGATCTTGAAAACACATGGAAAAAGATGAAAGAGGAGGTGCCACAAGCAAATGGGTGATAATAGTGAGAAAGAAGAGAATGCACTTCATACTAAAGAGTTAACTAAAGAAAAACTTCAAGAAGCAGAGCAAGATCCCCAATTCCATACTCTTATGGAAAGGATTTTAGAATGAAACAAAGAAAGATATTTTCTTTCATTAGCTAATCAACGAGCTAAGTTACATTCCAATTTTGATATAGAAGGGATTAAAGAGAATCCTGAAACTCCTCCTAATGATTTTAGTGCCCTTACTCAACAGATAAAAGAATTACAAGGGCAAATAAAGGAAATGCAAGGGGGCACAAAAAAGAAGTATGTTTTGGATGACATATCTCCTTATCCATTTGATAGGATTCTTCAAATGATCCCTTTTCCAAAACATTGTGAAATCCCTAAATTTGATAGGTACAATGGAAAAACTGACCCCATTGAACATGTGAGGGATTTCTGAAATATGAGTCTAGAATTCGCTTATGAAGATACCTACTTAATGCGATTATTTCCACGAAGTCTGGGTGGACAATCCATGGAGTGGCTTTCCTAAATCACTCCCCCATAAAAACCTTTGAGGAGTTAGTAAATCAATTTATATCACAATATTCCTACAACATCCAACACCAGATAACCATGCTTGATATTTGTAAAGTGAAACAAAAAGTAGGGGAATCCTTCACTACGTTTTTGCAAAGATGGAGAAGGTTGTTTTCACGATATTCCCATCCTATTCCTGAAAAGGAAAAAGATGGATATCTTCATCAATAGCCTAGATCAAGAATTAAGCTACATGCTTAATCTTCATTGTCTTCCTAACTTTGAAAAATTGATTGAAAACATGATCACCATTGAAGGGGTGTTGGTTAAAAGAGGAGTGATAAAACTTGATAACCCGAGTTCGTCCAACCATAACAACAATGATAAAAAAAGGTCTTGGAATAGAAATAAAAATGTTGTCACTGATGGTATAGTGGATGCAAACAATCTACGAATGAGATCATCTATCTTCAACCTATCAAGTGCTCCACGAAACAACCAACAAGGAAATACCAACCAACAAGGAAACAACAAGGACAAAACTCCAATCAAGAAAGCATGACCAATCAAAATACCAAGGATAATCATGGTAATTTCAATAACAATCTTGACAATAACCAAACATCAAATCCGTCGAGACCTTCATTCTTTTCAAATCGACGAAATTTTACAACTTTGAGTCAATCTCTTGAGTCTACTCTCAAGGAGCTTCTTGATAATAAGGTCATCACCTTACCACCACAAAGAGATTATGAGCCACGAGTCAAACCACCATCATGGAATGACTCGTATTATTGCAATTATCATTAATGTAAAGGTCATAGAACAAATAACTATCAAGCCTTGCGAAATCTAGTACAAGATTTAATTGACAATGGAACCATCAAGATTGAAAGACATCATACCAATGATGATCATCAAGCATTCAAAGATCCTTTACCAAACTATCAAAAGGGGGAAACATCAGATACCAAAGCAAAAAGCATAAATAATGTTGAAGAAAACATAATCTGCCACATCTATGCAGATGATCAACGGGTTAATGTTATCAAAATCAAGGAAAAACAAGAATATCAACAAGTTAATGTGACTACGAGAGGACAAGCAAAAGTTGTTCAAAAGTTGTTCTAAAAGGTAGTTCATCTAAGGCAGCTATTCCTTCTCCAAGTCATTATAATCTAGTTGATCAACTGAGAAAAACATCAGCTCAAATCTCCATCGTTGAACTTCTCAAAATATCCCCCATACACAAGAATATTTTGGAAGAAGCTCTTGTAAACACAACTATCAACACATATCTGGATGTAAACAAATTTCAAGCCATGGTGGGACATTTGTCTTCCCCCACTTGTCTTTCATTCTCTAAAAAAGATGATGCCTCCATGGCACATCCACATAATTCATCACTTTATCTTGAAGTCATGATCCATAAACACCGAATCAGACGTGTCTTGATAGATGGAGGAGCCAGTTTAAACATTTGTACCTTAAAGCTTATATATGCCTTAGGAATATCAAAAAATTCCATTGATCTAGGAAGGAAAATAACAATCAAGGCATATGATGATGAAGAAAGAGCTTCTAAAGGACTAATAATGCTACCTATCAGAGTGGGACCTATTGTGAAAAATACCTTTTGTCAGGTTCTAGATCGTGATCTTTCCTATAACATACTTTTGGGTCACCCATGGATTCATGATATGCAAGTAGTACCATCAACGTACCATAAATGCCTCAAATTTCCATATGATGGACAAGAAATAACTATACAAGCTGATTACAATAGCACACAAACTTGCTCAAATCTTCAAGCAACTCAGGATGCCTTTGTGCCATACAATAGGGAGGCTCTTACTGCTTCTTCTTCCGCTCTACAAGGCCAATTGCAAGAACTGACAAAGAATCTTGACACCAAGTTACATTTTAAAGACAAAGGAATAGGAGAATATTTGCTATCCCTTTCTAGCTTACCTCCTTCTCTGAGGTCACATGGTCATCCAACCCTATCAAATCAAAAGATTGCAATAGCCTCTACATCCCAAGCTTCTATGCCAATCACAAATTTTGATGGACAATTCATTAAAGCTAACACCACCGAGGAAGAAGCTAAAGATAGGGACATCCTAAGCTGGCTATACAAATATGAAGATGAATCTCTCTTGCACATCAAGTTACCTACCGACCAATATGGCAAAGGGTATACTATCATGCAAAGAATGGGCTATGAAGGAAGTGGTCCTATAGGAAAAAGAATAGAAGAAATCATTGAGCCAATTCAACCTATTTCAATACATCCAAACGATAAAATAGGACTTGGATATGGTAAAGATACAGAAGGGTGAACTTCACAACAAGCACAACAAACTCATGAAGTAGAATCAATTTTAGATAAACTCCATGAAGATGTTACTCTACAAAAATTTTATGGATCCATTTTCCAATTGCAGAACAGTTCAAACACTAATTCCAATGAATACGAATGGGATGATGTCTCTGATGATATATTCTTAATAGAGAAAAGGGTGGATGTCATACACAAATTCCCACCCACGTTCTTACAAGGGGAGGACTCAAGGCCTCCACTT